>PVJA010035928.1:0-21481 GCA_004027025.1 Myocastor coypus | reverse complement strand
CAACATCAATAGGGAGGTGGGTCATGCCCACACACTGTACTCTGTAGAATGATTGTGAAGACAATATGCAATATGTCAACTTTCAAAGAAAAGAAAGGGGAAAAGAAAAAAAAAAGTAATGTGGATTTAGAAAGGTTAATGTTTAATTGTTTGATCAATCTTATATACCTATATGTATTAATCTAAGCTGATCTGATGATGAAAATATGTAATATAACCATTGTTAAATTTAAACAATAAAAAAATTGAAACAAAAAAAAGAAACAACGGTTCTGAAACAAGAAAAAAATGAATAAAATTAAATTTAAAAATAAATAAATAAAAATTAAAAAAAGAAATGTTTTTACCTACTGAAATAGACAGTAAAATACAGATTTTAAAAAGTTAAACTGGATATGGTTGTGCATGTCTATAATCCCAGTAGCCAGTGAGACTGAAGCAGGAAGACTGAAAATTTGGGCCCAACCTGGGTAACTTAGCAATTTAGGGAAACCTGTTTAAAAAAAAAAAAAAAATTAAAAAGGGCTGAGGATATAGCTGAGCACAAAGGCTCTGGGACCAGTCCCCAGTTCTGCAGTCGAGGGAGTAATTACTGAGCTAGCTTAAAATGCCTAGAACTACTATAGAATGTACTCCTCAGATAGTTCAGAACCATTAAATGTAACAAAATCAAGGGAAAAAGTGACAATGGCAGCTAAACAGGCCAGTTCTCAGGCAGGGGAAGGAGCAGCAGAGGAGGGGAGACCAAGAGTGAGATCTCTGCCAAGCACCCCGTAGCCTCCCAAACGGCCCAGAGGCCAGAAACGAGAGTGCTCTGGAGCCCACATGAGGCATTCTGCATCTAAGCCGGTACCACTCCCCCAAACCTGCATCCTGCAGCTCCGGCCCAAGCTCAGAAAGCAGAACTACAGCGAGCTTGCTGTCCCTTCTCTGTGCACAGAGGTGCGAGCAGACTACAGGGGCTGCTGACAGTTCACACAACAAAGTTTGGAGTGATCTTCCATGTAGAAATAGTGCTTATGAAGTACAGGCAGACAGAAATGCCTGATGCTGTACTGAATCAAGACACACCCTTTGATTTTTTTTTTTTTTTTGTCTTTTTGAGACAGGGTCTTGCTATGCAGTTGAGGCTGGCCTTGAGCTCACTTTTGTAGCCCAGGCTGGTCTTGAACTCGCACCAATCCTCCTGCCTCAGCCTCCCAAATGCTGGGATTACAGGCATGAGCCACCACACCCGGCAAGACACACCCTTTGAATATCATGGCCCTAGTTAAGAAGGTCATGGACAGCCAGGTGTGGTGGCACAAGCCTGTAATCCCAGCACCTGGGAGGCTGAGGGAAGATCAGTGCAAGTTTGAGAGCAGCCTGGGCTCTACAAAAGTGAGCTCAAGGCCAGCCTGAACTGCATAGGGAGACCCTGTCTCAAAAAGACAAAAAAGGGAGGAGGAGGAAGAGGAAGGGGGAGGAAGGAGGAGGAGGTCATGGAGGTTGAGAGAGCCTTTTAATCAAGATGGTGCTGAAGGCAAAGAAGGAAGCCCCTACCTTTCCCAAAGCTGAAGCCAAAGCAAAATCTTTGAAGGCCAAGAAGGCTGTGCTGAAAGGCATCTACAGCCACAAAGAAAAGATATGAAGTCACCCCCCTTCCACCATTCCCAGATAGCGTGGCTCCGGAGGCAGTCCAAATATCCTCAGAAGAGCACCTCCAGGAAAAACAAGCTTGACCACTATGCCATCATCACTTCCCCTTGACCAGAGTCAGCCACAAAAGACCGAGGCCAACAACACACTCATGTTCACTGTGGATGTCAAAGTCAACAAGCACCAAATCAAACAAGCTGTAAATGCAGCTTGTGGGTTAGCTAAGTTGTTTAAAGTGCCTACTTGAGGGGCTCAGGAGATAGCTCAGTAGAATAAGTGCTTGCCTGGCAAATGCAAGGGCATGAGTTCAATTCCCGGTTCCAGGAAGGAAGGAAGGAAGGAAGGAAGAAAGAAAGAAAGAAAGAAAGAAAGAAAGAAAGAAAGCAAGCAAGCAAGCAAGCAAGCACGCACCTGTTTAGGCAAAAACCCAGTCAGGCACAGGGGACTGTGGTTTGATCCCCAGTTCTATATGTTGCATTAGACCTGCCCTTAAATCAAGCTGAGCCAGCCAAACAAAAAAGAATCCTTCTCAACTTCTGGGCTGGAGAGATAGCTCAGTGGTCTAAAGGGCCTGCTTAGGCAAGTGCATAGGGACCGCAGTTCAATCAATCCCCAGCACCACATGCCATGCCAGTCCTACCCGCAAGGCAGGCTGAGCTGGCCACAAAAGACACAAGCTATAAAAAAGCTCTATGACATCAATATTGCCAAGGTCAATACTTAATCAGGCCTGATGGAGAGAAGAAGGCATATGTTCAACTGGCTCCCAGTTATGATACATTGGATGTTGCCAACAAAATTGGGATCATCTAAACTGAATCTGGCTAATTCTAAATCGATACTTTTTCCCTATTAAAAAAAATAACAATGGGGCTGGGGAGATGGCTCCGTGGTACAAGCGCCTGCCTGGCAAGTGCAAGGTTGTGAGTTTGAACCCTGGTCCCGCAAAAAAAAAAAAAAAAAAAAAAAATAATAATAATAATAATAATTAAAAAAATAAATAAAGAAGATCATAGAGCTGGGTGTGGTTGCATATGACTATCATCCCAGCACTTGGGAGGCTGAGACAGGAGAATCACTATGAGTTTAAGGCCAGTCTGGGCTACAAGTAAGTTTAAGGCCAACCTGCACTGCATAGTAAGACTCTACATCAAAAGACCAAAAAAAAAAAAAAAACGAAAGAAAGAGTAAGAAGATGATCATTGGTCCCATTTTCCACATGCCTCATCTCCAGAGACCCACACATTGCTAAGCACATAACAGCACTAGAAAAATACCTGTGGAACGAAATAACAAATGATGGTCAATATGAAAAAAGCCAGCCTTTCCCCACTGTGTGGCCCAGCGATTTTGTCTGTCTGCCCAAGGCACCTGGGAGCCCATAAGTTCCTATCACACATGAACATTCACTCAGCAAACACACACAGGACCCCAGCACACACAACCTCTATACAGGCAGAAGTTACACTGGTACCTGCAGAAACCTGCGCTGCACCCTTCTAACCTTTGCGTGGATTGCAAAGGTCTGACAACCTGGTCAGACAGGTTGTCTTTCAAGCATCCTCTCCATCCTGCCTCCAATATGATCACATCTCTGCATCTCTCTAAGGCAGGGACAAATCTCTCCAGGCAGCTTCCAAGTATCATCCACCTCTCTAGCTAACTGTGAAGCACAGGTCCCATTTCTTCCAATCCTCAGTCTTCAGCACATAATAGCACCAATGTCGGCCATGGAAACATACGATCTGTGAGTCCCTGTGAAGGAGCAGCCAGGGTGGTTAACTCATCAACCACCTTGGCCGCTCTAAGAGTGGAAGGGAAATGCTAAACATGGTGTGGTGGTCTTAAAAGCAATCTGCTAGTTCTCCAGTAACTCCCCTTTGCATGTCTCCAGTTCCCATAAATGAAGTTGGATTCAGTAATTCCCCCTGTGATGAGAGTAGGGTGATAACTACCTGCCTTTGTTGCTACAGCTTATGCACAATCCCTTACTTGGGGAGAAGCAACCACCACTCTACGCAGACACAGAAGCACCAACCCCAAAGCTGCAGTAGAAGGAAACCCATGCCACAGTAAGTCTTCAGATGATACTGTGACTGCAAACCAGTGGCCCACCCAAGGCATCCTAAACTCTTCACCACAGAACCCCAAGGGATAATCAATGGCAGGTTAAACCACCCTTTCATCACCTTCACTCTTCTGTTAATTCTTTGTCACCTCTCAGTGGTGTTTGCCTCCCTGCCATGAAAAACCAAAGCTTAGCCTAGGAAACCATAGCTTTTCATTATGCAGTATGACTGTGTACAGTAGAAAGGAACTCATGTGCCCAGACACAGGTTCCTGTCCTGTGTAAGCCTCTGCTTCATGATGAGGGCAACCTCAGCAGAGCCAATCAAGTAAGGTCAGCTTCCTTCCAAAGCCAGATAAAAGTATCCTGATGCTATTTTCCCTCTCAGAAACACTGCTTTACAAGTTAAATGACAGAGGGGCTTAGTGTGTTCAAATGAAAAATAAAAACATCACAGGGACCCAGCAGGATGGCTCAGTGGTCTAAAGCACCTGCTTAGGAAAGCTTAGGTGGCTGTAGGGACCGAGGTTCAATCCCCGGTACCACATGCTGCACCAGCCCTGCCCTTAGGGCAGGCTGAGCCGGCCATAAAAATAAATAAATAAACAAACAAACAAAAGTTCTGAAACAAGAAAAAAATTTTTTTTAAAAACATCACAATTAAGTCACTGAAAAGCTTCTTAAATGTGGAAAATCAGGGAAGGCTGTCACAGTGAGCAAGCACCTGCTTTTATAATTAGGAATCTGAGGTGTGCAGGTGCTATGTTGAAGTGTATAGAGATCTAAAACTACATTGTGGTACATTGATATAGAAAAAGATTAGGGCTGGCCAAATAGCTTAGTGAAGGTCACTGTGGATATTCAGTTATGAGCTCAGGCTAGGGTTTCCTCCAGCAACAAGGTGTTCCTCAGGCTGGCCCTCCAGTAAGAAAATTTGGGACAACAATTGTAAATTGGTTGGGCACGGTGGTGTACATCTGAAATCCCAGCACTATGGAGGCTGGAGGAGGATTAGTGCAAGTGCAAGGTCAGCCTGAGTTACAATGGTGACTTTTTTTAAATTTTGTTTTATTACTTTTCATAAGAAGTGACAATATGATAGTTTCAAAGAATGTTAGTAGTACATTCACAATAATTGACACACTGCACATTGTTGTCCTCATAATAGTTATACGGAGCACAGGGTATGGACACGATACATTTTCTAATCGATATTGGTAAGGAAAGAAGAAAAGAAAAAAATATCTTCTCTTTGAACTGAGAGGAAGTAGTTGTATACATAGTCTGATGTTCCATAATTGCATTGGATTACCGGTAAAACTGGCAATGTTGGAGGTTGTTGATTTAAGTCTTTTACAGCTCATCATACTAATCTAACTCTGCATTTTATGCCTCGTAATTAAGCTTTTCCGCTGGGTGATCAAGGGCAAGTTAAAGCAAGACCTGTATAACAAAACATTCATCTTTTGTAGCTTCCAAGGTCAAATCCTCTCAGGATTAACTTTGGAACCATGTACAGTGCTTTGTAGAACTGTTGTCAATGTCAGCCTTCGGGATGAGTCATGGCCATTGATTGACCAGTTTGCTTTCTGTGAAGGCCTGAGAGAATGTTTTTTCTCTAGGTGACTCTCCTTAGACACACTATACTTCATTTATCCCTTTCCTCTGAGGCCCCATAATCTCCTTGACCAGAAAATTTGGGACACCATTGAGTTATAGGATATCACAGCACAGGTTCACTTATGTCCTGAGTCCTCACTGACCTTGAAGGGCTAGGGTCAAAATATTGGCTATCCTCATGGCCCTTCTTTTTCTCCTGTGTTTGGTCTGTGAACTTACATTCTCAACCCTCCGGCAGAGAAGCTTCATGATACTATTACTCTATAACATAGGTAATTGAGCTTAACATCACTGTCTTTCTGAATATCAAACATCTTTGACTTAGCTTGAAATTGGTATTTTCTGTCAATTATTGGTATTCTAATAACTCTTTACACATTTTTATGCAGACATTTAGAAATTCAAGGATGTACAAAATTGTAGCCTGTCAAACGTATGGCATTTTGCCCAGTTTCTTACTCTCCATTAATACCCTTTTTTGTTTTTTTGTTAACTGACCATTTACTTGAGAGAGTATAGCAGTAACTGAGTTTACATTAGCAGTACATATCTAAAAGACCAGAATGACAGGCATTCCAAGCATAGTTTTAGCATTGCACATTGCTATTATCCAAGTGAAAAACCTTTTGAATGTTCTTAGGACCAGTATCTGATTCATCCTGTGTACATAAGTGCATGGTTTTTGCTCCTGCTATGTTTCATGGTGACTTTCTGACGAGATGCTACTCCCCATGGGAATGCTTATGCTTTCAGTTACACAAGCCTACACCATCGTAACTATCCAGCTCTTTGCATTCTTAAACTTGCTACCTGTAGGAGCTGATATTTT
Source organism: Myocastor coypus (assembly GCA_004027025.1). NCBI lineage: Eukaryota > Metazoa > Chordata > Mammalia > Rodentia > Myocastoridae > Myocastor > Myocastor coypus. Next base: position 15,326 of record PVJA010035928.1, on the reverse strand, counting down.
AGCATATAATTTTGAAAATGCATCTCAGACATTTGATGGTCTTCCAGCAAAATTTGGTTATAGACCGCCAACTGAAAGTTTAAAGGATTTTTTGATTAATTCAAAACCAGAGAATGCTTGTGAACCCATAATGCCTCCACCAGTAAAAGACAACTCATCTGCCACTTTCACCATGTTATTTAGAAGACCTGATCGTAATTTTGATATAAAGGTTTTAAATGCACAGAGAGCGAAATACAAAGCAGCTATTGTTTAGTGTTGACTCTGAAGATCTCATTAGCATGGGATCCAACGACATTGATATGTTAAAGAAAATCGACATTCCTTCTGTCTTTATTGGTGAATCATCAGCTAATTCTCTGAAAGATGAATTCACATATGTAAAAGAGGGCTACATCTTCTTAGTTCCAGAATTTAGTCTTCCTCTAGAATACTATCTGATCCCCTTCCTCATTATAGTGGACATCTGTCTCATCCTGTTAATCACAGAATTTTATGATCACAAAATTTGTTCAGGACAGATACAGAGTTAGAAGAAATAGACTTGGGAAAGATCAACTTAAGAAACTCCCTGTACATAAATTCAAAAAAGGAGACGAGTATGACGTATGTGCGATTTGTTTGGATGAATATGAAGATGGAGACAAACTCAGAATCCTTCCCTGTTCCCATGAAAGTGTGTAGACCCCTGGCAAACTACAACCAAGAAAACCTATGCAGTCTGCAAGCAGAAAGCTGTTCCTTCTCAAGGTGATTCCGACTCTGACACAGACAATAGTCAAGAAGAAAATGAAGTGTCGGAACACATCCCTTTGCTTAGACCTTTGGCCTCTGTCAGTACCCAGTCGTTTGGGGCTTTGTCAGAGTCCCACTCACATCAGAAGACGACAGAATCTTCAGACATTGGGGATGAAGACAACAAAGACATTGACAGCAGTGAGGCAGAGAACAAAGTGCATGAACACAGTGTGGTGGCCCAGCTGCAGCCTAGTGGTGAGCAGGACTGCAGCGTAGCAAACACCGTGTGACTTTCATAAGGTAATGGGTTTACTCCCCTTGAAAATGTCTAAGTTCATAACTTGATTTTTTGGTCCTTTTAGAGATTTCTGCAGAAATAATTTATTTTTTAGTGTTGTAGTTTGATCAGATACCAAAACAGGCTCTTATCTGGTACTTATCTGCAGGACTGTACTTCATTTTACTAATAAGTAATAATAAACTGGTGCTATAACTCAGGCATCAAGGAAGAAATATAGCCAAAACATTTTTTAAATCTCAATACAGCTTGCGATTAAGACTTACATCACAGTATGGAAATGTTTTGTGTTATGCACAGGGAATCAGTGCCATAGTCATCCAGCATAAGCTAAAGCCAATGCTCACACCTTGCTAAAGTCACTTATGAATAAGCTGGAGTGTGTTCTGGGATTTCTCAGTTGCCTTCATTAGTAAGAAGCAACAAGGTATTTTACCATTTCTCTCCTGTTAGCTCCACGCAGAAAACTCAAAGCTATCCTTTTCATTTCTGTTCCCAAACAGCCTAAAACTAGTTCAGATTTCAAAAGGGTTATAATACTACAATGTTATATATGACTATGTTCAATAAGTGATGTCTTTGGATTTACAAGATTTCAGTAGCCTTCAGGGTTTTTGTTGAGAGAAAGCAAAAAGAAAATGTTGCGTAAAAATATCAAACGTTAGCAACTTTGTGTTTTTTTTTTTGTTTGTTTGTTTTGTCTTTTTGAGACAGGGTCTTGCTATGCTGTTCAGGCTGGCCTTCAGCTCACTTTTGTAGCCCAGGTTGGTCTTGAACTCTCACTGATCCTCCTCCCTCAGGCTCCCAAGTGCTGGGATTACAGGCATGCACCACCACACCTGGTTTAGCAACTGTTAATATTCAGATATATACCTCTTATTAAGGAGCATCGTATGCTAATTAGCCCTAACAGAAAAAAAATGATCAAGTATTAAATTAAAACTAAATGCTTAACAGAACTAATGTATTGAAATGATATACAATGTGGGTTGATGAGATAGCTCAGTAGAATAAGCGCTTGCCTGGCAAACACAAGGACCTGAGTTCAATCCCTGGTCCCACAAAAAAAAGAAAAAAAAAGAAAGAAAAGAAATGATATGTAATGAAAAGGCAAATTATATTATACAGCTTTATAACTATGTAGAAATTATAGAAATGTATAATCAAACTGCTAAGAATTTTTATATGGCCTTACATGAGGAGAGTTTGAATGTTAATAAAACCTTTCCACTTGAAAAAAAAAAAAGGCTCAGTGGATTAAAGCACTTGCTTAGGCAGACCTAAAGGTCAGAGGTTTGATTCCAGGCCTGCCCTGCTGGCCTGGCATGCACTTGCAATCTCAGTGCTTGGGAAGCTGAAAACAGGAAAATCACTACAAGTCAGATGTGTGTAGTGAGACCCTGTAGACACTGTAGACCCTGTATCGGAAAAAAAAAAAAAAAAAAAAAAAGGTATCTAATTGACCTTCTAGGAACATTCTTCTTTGAAAAGGAGTTTAGGAATCCAGGACTAGATTTTCCCTATAGGTCCAGTTAGTTTGGGTCTACAGTAAATTCCACCCACGTAATAATGATGTGTCACCCTATAGGCAAGTCACATCAAACTTTAGGTACAGAATGACTCACAGGAATGTAAAATAGTGCAACATGATAGAGGTCAATTCAAAGAGAAATGGAAGATCATTGAAGGCAATAATTTCCTAATCTTACAGAAACGTTATAAGATACTAAGACTGGCATGACAAAAATTAGGTGAGCAACAGGGTTTTAAAATAAAAATAACAGGGGCCTTGCAGGATGGCTCAGTGGTCTAAAGCGCCTGCTTGGGAGAGCTTGGGTGGCTTCAGGGACTGCGGTTCAATCCCTGGCACCACATGCTGTGCCAGCCCTGCCCTTGGAGCAGGCTGAGTCGGCCATAAAAATGAGTGAATAAACAAATAAAGGTTCTGAAACAAGAAAAAAAAATAAACAAATAAAATTTTGAAAGAAAAAAATTAATAATAATAAAAAAAATAAAAATAACAAAAGTGCTGGGAATGGTGGACAGCTACAAATGAGGTGCAGGCAGTGAGACCACAAGCTCAGAAGCAACCTGCGCAACTTAATAAGTCCCAGTCTCAAAAATTTTGGTACTTGGGCCTGGTGGGATGGCTCAGTGGTCTAGAGCGCCTGCTTGGGAAGGCTTGGGCAGCTTCAGAGGCCACGGTTCAATCCCCGGCACCACATGCTGCGCCAGCCCTGCCCTCGGGGTGGGCTGAGCCAGCCATAAAAATAAATAAACAAACAAAGGTTCTGAAACAAGAAAAAAAAAAAAAATTTTGGTACCCACAATAAGTATATACGTAAGGGCTGGCCGGATAGGTCAGAGGACTAAAGTGCCTGCTTAGGCAAGCACAGGGACCAGGGTTCAGCTCCAGTATGCCATGCCAGCCCTGCCCGCACCCCTGGTGCACAATGAGACAGGACTGAGACTGGGTGTGGTGGCATATACCTGTAATCCCAGCGCTTGGAAGCAAGTCTGACCTGTGTAGTGAGACCCTGTATTCCCTGTACTAAATACATTTTTTAAAAATAGGTAGTTAGCCGGGTGTGGTGACACACGCCTGTAATCCCAGCACTCGGGAGGCTGAGGCAGGAGGATTGGTGCGAGTTCGAGACCAGCCTGGGCTACCAAAGTGAGCTCAAGGCCAGCCTCAACTGCATAGCAAGACCCTGTCTCAAAAAGATAAAAATAGGTAGTTAAAAAATATTAGCAAGACGTGGTGGTACAACATGTAATCCCAGCATTCAGGAGGCTGAAGCAGGAGGATCTTTGCAAGTTCAAGATAAGCCTGGGCTACAAAGTGAGCTCAAGTCCAGCCTGAGCTGCACAGGGAGATCCTGTCTCAAAAAGACAATACATAGATAGATAGTGTTATGGTTTCTGTCTAGTTGTCCCCACAAAGCCTCATGCAGTCATGGGGCAGGGACTTCTACAGATTGAGACTTGACTCATGAATCAATGGAATTATGTATTTTAGTACTGATCTAGAGTTTGAGGCTTGAATGATGATCCCAGTGAAAAAAATCCAGTGTTTTACTACTGTCGGGATTGCGGTCTGAGTACTGCTGAGACTATGGATGTGGCCTGAGACAACAGGCTAAGGCAGAGAGCCTGAATGTAATATAAAGAGAGACAGAGAGACAGACTAGTGCTGCTGCTCTGCTGCCATGATTGTTGTTGCTCTCTGCTCCCTGGTTGTTTCATTGCCTCTGTCTCCATGGATGCTGTTCCATCGCCATGAACTGCTGCTCTCTGCCCTGTGCCACTCAGCCTTGGAGCCAGCCAAATATGGACTGAAATGTCTAGTAACAGTGAGCTAAATAAACCTTTCCTTCCTTCAGTTTGAGTGTTGGGTATTTGTCCCAGCAACAAGTAGAAAAGTAACTAAGACAGACAGACAGACAGACAGACAATAAAAGGTCAAGAGGTATTGCTCAGTAAGATAATTCTCCCAGGTCCAATTCCCAGTTACACACACACACACACACACACACACACACACACACACACACACACACGGGAAAGGAAAGTATGCAAATTAACTTCCCCATCTTTCATTGGATAATCACTAGACAAAAATAACAACAGTTAACATTTGTTGAGTACTAATAAATCAGTAAGTACCATCCTAAGCACTTTTAAATTTCATCTCACTAACCTCCACCCCCTCAACACTAGTATTGCTCCCACTACCCTGCTTATTTCACTGACCAGAAACAAGGCATGTGTGACTTTCCTACAGCCACTCAGGAAAATACAGAAGCCAGAATTGAAACTCAAGCTTTCGGTCCAGTCGGCTATCAATCTCTGGAGGCTATGGCACCTCACCATTTACAGCTAAAGTGGAATCCAATCTGCAATTGGTTCTGGGGTTGCAGCAGCCACCTTGCTGATACGAGTTGGACCAGGCAGACACTGAATCTCCCCATAGGGGTCGCTATGCAGGACAGGGTCGGGATGCACTCAGGCTGAACTTAGTGGGTAAACAAAGAAAGGTGTCAACATACGCTACAGTAACAGAGAACTAAACATAAGAGCTGTAAAGCCGGGAGTGGTGTTGCGCACCAGTATTCCCAGCACAGAGGCAGGCTGAATGAAGCAGGAGGATCACAGGTTTGAGTATTGTTTGGGCAACTTGGGGAAGCCCTCCTTGAAAATGCCCACGGGACAGGAGAGCATGTGCTGGTTAAGTAGCTCAGTTCAGCACAGCTCAGGGTTAGAGAGCCAATGGTTTCAATCTCCAGGACCGCAAAAACACAACAAGAGTAGTCAAGACTCGTTCACCTCATGCAGTGGAAAAGAAGGCTTTCAATTGCTGTGGACCTTGAGCTTCTGAAATGCAGGAGCCCTGTGCTTTCCCAGAAGAAATACTCAGCCCTGCCTCAGTTTGCCTTCCTGCTTCTGGATAGGCACAGAAGGTAAGTGGGCCCCAGAGCTGGAACTGAGTGCAGACCCCAATGCACACTCTGGACTTGCAAGCTGTTACACACACACACACACACACACACACACACACACACCCTCTGGGACACGCCCCTCTGCCTATCACTGGACCCCAGCCCTCCGACAGCGGCTTATAAACCCCTTTCGGCAAGGCCCTCAGATCACTGATCTCACCCCTCGAAAACGCTCCTAGACAACACGCTTCACACCCACCAGGGTCACGGACCAACCCCCGCCCCTCACCACATCCTCCCACCTTCCCTTGGGCCCCGCCCCAGACCCGCCCCTAGACTTTACCCCTCACACTTGCCGCGCACTCAGCCTCTCTTGCCCTCCATCTGCCTGCAGATCCCGCCACTCAGACACGCCCACCCCAAGGCGCCCCCTTACATCCGCCCACCCACCACTCACTCCAGGCACTGCCTTGCCTGCCGCGTCCCGCCTTTGGATTGGGCGCATCCCACGCCCTGGCACAGGACCCCCAGTCCCTGGCAAGGGGAGAACACTCCGTCCCGTAAGGGGCTGGGGCTACTCGCGCCCATAAGCACCCGCCCACGGCCCAGGATGGCTTCTCTCGAATCCCTCACGGGAATCTGAGAAGCTCAGCGGTCCGGAGCGGTGTGCAGACGGCATCACGTGGCGAAGGACCTACCCATCCCCTTCCCCAAGACTCCGTCAAGCACCCACCTTCCCGGGCTCCATCGGTCCTCACGGGCCTGGGAGGCCGCGGTGCCCTCGGCTCCAGCTATGAGTGGACCACCTGGGAGGAGACGAGCCTGCCCACCCCCGGCTGGCCCCTGCCTGCCGCAGGGCTGTAGTCGACCCCTTCGCGTCCACAACTCCTAGCAACCGGCAGGCAAGGGCAGCAGAGTGCCGAACGAACTTTTTGCGCCTGCTCCGGGTCCACCCTCAGTGCGTTGGCGCGTAACCCGGATTCCTGGCAGGCAGGAAGAGCAGAGTACCGAGCGGTTACAGTCTGGCCTGCGCAACTCCTCCCTCTTCCGCCGCTAGTGCGCCTGCGCATCCCCGGCTTTCTAGGTAGCGGCTTGCTGGCGCAGAAGAGGTCCACGCAGTCGTTTCCAGGGCCCTTGTGCTTCCTGATTCTTAGTCCGGGTGGGGCTAGAGCTAGGAATGGCCTTTGGGTCGTTTCAGGGGCTGTCCCCAGTCCGCTTGGAAGCACTGGGAGGTAGAAGCAGCAGCGGGACAAGTGGTCGCTGGTCCTCGTCTGTCGGCATTTTGGGGGAACTGTATGGCTTGCCTCAGTTATTCTGACGGAATAACTGCAGTGCTCGGAAACGGGGAGAGAGATGGATAGAAGCGCTTTACAATTAAGGCGCTGTCTCAGAATTGTGTCCTCGCGTGTTGTTTTGATGAAAGCCAGCACATAAGATAGATGGGAATCAAGGTATATTTGTAGCTGTCGAAAGAAACTATTGAAGGCATAAAATAAAGGAAGCAGACAAATATCCTGTGAATTGGTTTTATTCTGCTTAGAGCTTAAAAATAGAAAGCCACTCTTTAGTAAGAGCTATACTGGTCCTCAGTCCCCTGCTGCGTTCTCACAGTCGGGCCTCAGCACCTGCACCAGGGATGTCCCAGCTTTTGGCTCCTCATCTTCCCGCAGGCCGTAAATTTACTTTGTTCACGTCTTTTAAGGTACATGCAGTTCTGAGCCATCTTACAATGCAGGCAGGCGTGAGGCCACAAACCCCACATCTTGTATTATGAGAGCCAATAAGAGTTTTCTATTGGCTTGTGCTATTCCTGTCTTTACTAATCACTGGAAGTGGGTAATTTTTGGTTTTGTTTATATATTTGGTACAGGATCTTTCTACACAGCTCAGACTCCTAGTGATCCTCCTGTCTCAGCCTTTTCAATGCTGGAATTGGAGGTTTGCACCACCACGCCCAGCCTAGGAAAGGTAATTTCTATGGCAGCTGTAATTTAGTGATTGCCCTAAGCAAGGCACCAAACTAAGTGGTAGTTGTTTAGTAAGACACTTCATTCCAATAGCATTGTGAAACCTCTGTCAGAAAGGATGATTCTCTTGCCTGAGTTGCTTTTGTGAGGCTCACTCTGATGGCAAAATGCATCTCTTAACTCCACACCACCACCAGTATACTTCAGTTTGTTAGTGACCTGGTAATAGTTCTGGCTACAGTTTCTTAGGAACAGCTGGTCACTATGATGCATATTGTAAAGACCAATCCTCAATTGACAGGCCATTCTGCCTGTGTATTTTCTGCTTGCTTATCCCATATAAGCCCAGATCGCCAGTCAAGGGACTGATATTTTAGAAATGATCCCAATCAGTGCTTGTCGACATAAATCTGCCTTCAAATCCTGGTGGTCATTTTGGTGTTTTTATTTGGGACAGCATAACTACTAAGTCCCAGACAGCTGATAATGGAAAACTGCATTCCCTTCACTGTGATAATGGGTAAGAAATAAAGCCACTAGCCACAGCATTAGAAAAGGTCAAACACTACAGAGCTGATGACCTCTCTCCCTTACCTACAATCTCGAACTCCTGGCAGACTACTACATGTCTCTCGAGCATGAGCTTGTTCATTTTCTCCACTGAAGTCCCTACCAGCCCATTTCCCATTGCACACAAAGCTGAATCATGAATTGCCCATCACCCCTTCTTCCTTGGCACTGGATTTCATCACCAAACAATAACTCAGAGCTCATCAAATATGGCGCATCCACAGAGCTCTGCAGAAGCTGTTTCTGTTTTTTCACCATGCCTCATTACATGTGCCGAATAAGTGGAATTTGGGCTGTAGTAGAATCTAAAACAATTACTTTTTTAATAGCTCCTTTGCTAAGGGACTGATCCACTTCCTGATCACCATCAACACCCAGTAGACATACTAGCAAAAGGAAAGGTAGCACATTCATTTGATCAAAGCTTCACTTGACATAAGAGCCTTCCCCTAAAGAGGAAAGCCTCACTGTGAACTGTTAGGAAACACAGACAGCCACGCAGCAAACAGACTAAATAGAAGGGGTATCCTAGTGCGTACAGCCCAAGGGGAGAAACCAGCAAGTTTGTGTTGTCCAGATTGTTGGCTTCTTTGTGCAGTATCTCCTTCCCTCAGCTAAGAGGCAGGACCCCCTCTGGAACTTGCAAGTCTTGTGATCTTTATCAGACAAAGTAGGTCAGAGAACTGTTTTAAAAGGTAGCTGGAAAAAAGATGGAAAGGTTAATGTTCCTAGGTTTTGTCTTACTTTGTGGGAAAGATGCTCCAGTTCTTACTGCCTACCTTGGGGAAATTCTAGCTTTTATAGCCTGAGAAAGAAAGTGGCAGGAGACAGGACAGAGATCTGGGAAAAACTTTGAGGCTTTTATATGTCCTCCAAAACTTACAGTGTGAAATATTTTCTGAGTTCCTGTTAGGGAAGCAAAAAGGAGATTGTTCAAATGAAAGCAAAGGATGCAGAACGTGTGCTCACAGCTTCTACAACAGAACACATTCAGAGGTTTGGGGGGAAAGGGGCCTCGAAGCAGGAAGGATTGACCTTCATCTTCTTTTTGTGTTAACAAGGGAGTCTCGTGTTTTCATTAATACTGTCGTGAATGAAAGGCAGTCTTAAGATGGCACAAAGGGAACGATTTTTTTTTAGAATTTTTACTTATTTTATTTAATTTTTTTCTTGTTTCAGAACCTTTGTTTGTTTATTCACTCATTTTTTATTTTTTATTTATTTATTTTTTTGTCTTTTTGAGACAGGGTCTCACTATGCAGTTGAGGCTGTCCTTGAGCTCACTTTGGTAGCCCAGGCTGCTCTCGAACTCGCACTGATCCTCCTGCCTCAGCCTCCCGAGTGCTGGGATTACAGGCATGCGCCACCAGGCCCGGCTTATTCACTCATTTTTTTTATGGCCGGCTCAGCTCGCCCCGAGGGCAGGGCTGGCGCAGCATGTGGTGCCGGGGATCGAACTGTGGTCCCTGAAGCCGCCCAAGCTTTCCCAAGCAGGCGCTTTAGACCACTGAGCCATCCTGCCGGGCCCCAAGGGAACGGGTCTGAGACACCACTTTAGTTATTTACCACTTATATGTTATAATTTGGTGCTAAGGCTCCCTCATGGCGCCACGTTCCTCACAGCGAGCCTGCGTCCTGCCGACCAAGGACCCGACGGCACAACCACCCCACTCAAGACGGGCGCGACACCCGTGGCATGTGCGGAGGGGCAGGTGGGCCTAGGACAGGGCCTGTGCTTACTCATTCCTAGTGGTGAGCCTCGCAAACCGATGCAAACGTTCCCGTGGTCACTGAACAGGCGCAGAAACACCAAGCAGGAGGTTCTCTCGGGGGTGTGGCTTTAACGAAACGCAAAACCGACACGGCTGAGCTGGCTTCCCGGCAGGAGCCAAGCTAGGGTGGCCAGCAGTCCCCTCTGAGCAAACCCGGCGGGGCCCGGTAGCCCTGAGAGAACCAGGCTGCCGTCGCGTGTCGGCCTTGCCCGGCCATCCGCACGTGAGAACAAGCCAGTCTGCGTCGGTCCGTCACACCCAAAAGTCTCCCCGCCGAACTCTGCTTCGGCGCAGCGCGAAAACGTCAAGCACCGCCTAACCTCAGAGGCACAGACCGTTCGCGCAGAGGCGCTGGGCGGGGCGGGCCGGGGTTGATGACGTCATGATCCCCGGGGTGGGCCGGGGTTGATGACGTCATGACCCCTGGGTGGGACGGATGGCACCCCTGGAGGGGCGGGCCAGGAGTGATGACGCGCTTTCCGCGCCCTAAGGCGGTTCCCAGGTCTCCCATTCCCCCGATTGCAAGCGGAGTTGGGCTGGGCTGGGCGGCTCCCGCGTGCCGTCGGGCGGGGCTGGCGGAATTCGTAGAGCGGCCCTGGGACCGGGCGGGACAGGACCCGACCGGCGTGCTGACGCCGCGCGCCGCCCACCAAGGCGCGGCGGGCCGAACCCCTACGGGAGGCGCTGGGCGGCGTCGGCAGGCGGGCCCCTGCGGCGCGCGCTGTTAGCTCCGAGTGGCGCCGGCGCGCGGACTGCCGTGGATCCGGGTTCGCCTGAGCGCCGCGCCCGCCTCCCCAGGCTATGAGCGGCGCTGCGGACGAGGCCTCGCGGGCCGGCGCGGGCCGAACCGGGGAGCACGCACCGGCCGAAGCCCCCGGCGGCGTGCTGAGCGTCGACGTGCCGGGGCTGCTGGCGCAGCTGGCGCGCAGCTTTGCGCTGCTGCTGCCGGTGTACGCGCTGGGCTACCTGGGCTTGAGCTTCAGCTGGGTGCTCCTGGCGCTCGGGCTGCTCGCCTGGTGCCGCCGCAGCCGCGGCCTCAAGGCTAGTCGCCTGTGCCGCGCCCTGGCCCTGCTGGAGGACGAGGAGCGCGCAGTGCGCCTGGGGGTCCGCGCCTGCGACCTGCCGGCGTGGGTGAGTACGCAGGACCCTGCTTCCCGACCCGAGCCGGGCGATAGCACTGGGACCCTTCCCCAGCTCCGGCCCGAGTGTCGGCCTGATCAAGGTCCGTGTCCGGCCCCCAGCCCCACTGCGAGCTTCCTGCTGGCGGAGCGTCTGCGCCGCTGTCCTTTCGAGCTCACTGCCCTGTCTTGTGTTCTGACTGCCTCCTCTCTGGCCCACCTGTCTAGTGTGCCTGTGATCTCCTTGCCCGCCGGCGCGTCCTGGGTCCCAACTCAAGTGCAGTATCCTATCCCCCTTCTCGCTCGGGACGAGGTGTCGGAGCCGCTGTGGGCGCCCAGGGCCACCCGATCTGCCCCGCCCTGCAGGTCGCGAGATAGGGAGGGCGGTGTCCGGAAGTACCTCGGCAGGCAGGGGTCGGCGGGGTTCCTGCTCTTCTGAGGCACCCGCGACTGAGGGCCCTTCGCCCCAGGCCCTGGTTTCTTCTCTCCCATCTAAAAGGTATGACTGTTGCCCTGTGAGCACTTACTCCTTTCTTGGTCGTGACACACATGAAGACCAGTGGGTTTCTCCAGCAAGATTTACTGACAGTCATAGTAACTGAAACGTTTCATTTTATCATTACACTATTGTGAGAGTGAGCTTGTTCTGTGTAGGGTCATACGGCAGGAAGTTTTAAAAGAGTTGCGCGAATAACAAGAGGTACAATATTGATTATTACATTTTTACCTCCCTTCAGCAATTGTCATCGTGTTTATAGAGCATAGAAATGAATAAAGCCGGTTTCATTGTTTTCTTCCTTACTACCTAATATTCTCTTAGCGGTGAATTGGTGTCATAATTTCACAATATGGGAAAGTGCTTTATCAGAAAGATAAATGATGCTCACGTTAGACTTGATGTAAATGTCTGTGTGACAGTGGCTGCAGCAACTTTCAGAAGTTATTTTCTCTAGTGGAGAACAGGGCTTGTAGAATGTTCCTTACTTCTAGCTAGGCGATCTGTAGGAAGTACGTTATTAAGCGTAGGACACATATGACCAACAGCCAGAAATTAAAAAGCAAGAACACTGTAGTCCAAAGGATCATGATAGATAGTACCTTGTAATGACAGATAACAATTGGGATAAGAATACAAGGAACCTCAGGGACTTTAAAAAGTCTGCCAACCTCTGGTAGATAGGTGGGAAAAGAGTATTTTGGAGAATCAGAGTAACTTAGTGTAGCTGTTAGCTAGGGGCAGTAACCAAGATAAGAAAAAACGAGAACGGAGGTGTACTTTTTGTTTTTGCTTTTTGAGACAGGGTCTCTGTGCGTTGTTCAGGCTGGCCCAGAATTCACTATGTAGCCTAAGCTGCCTCGAATTTCCAGTGATATATACTCATTTTGCCTCCTGCCTTCAGGGTTTACAGGCTTATGTCACCACACCTGGTCATGGGTGTACTTTAAAAAGAACTTTGTGTTTATAATAAGTCAGATTCTTTTAGAAAGTAGCTAAAAACAGTAGTAGGTAAAATTACTAGTAAATAATAATTAAAATAGGTCTGAAATTCGTGAGAGTGGACTTTCACAAATAGTTATTGAGGACTTAGGTGCTAATCCAATATGCTTCATGGGAAGTGTATGTGAAACAAACGCTATTTTCACATAGTAAATTAAATGCAGTCACCATGTTGCCATTTTGAAGAACCAGTTCTTTTTAGTGGGTTTAAAAGGTGATTAGACACTATCTTCATGGATTTTTCTTTTTATCTGCTGGGCTTAAACTTATGAATTGTAATATTACTTTTATAAACAAATTTACATTTTATCCAGAAATTGTTGCTTTGTTTTTCTGAATTTATGTTTGAGCTTGTAACCCAGACACATACTTAAATACACCTAATACACCTACGTTGCTTAGAAAATTTCCTGAAGGATTCTCAAGAAATTTGACAGTGGTTGTATCCAGGGTTTTAGAAAGATTGGGGAAGGGGCTGTCTTTTTTTCTTTTTCATTTTAATCTTCATGAGTTATTATCATAATAAAACCAATTGCATCATCTGGCAGCATGCCTGAAGTTCTGCCACTGAAGTTGGCAGGGACCAAATCAAAAGAGAATTTAAGATTTCAGTGTTACTCTGACTTTTACTGGAGTTTTTTGAGGTTTCAGATTTTTGCTACTATTTTGCTTTGAAAAAGATATATTTGTATGCCCCGGAGGCTGCCTAGTATTGGTGACTGAGTGAAGTGGAAGTATGGGAAATTACTGATGTAGTACTTTTGTATATTCCCTGACAGGTTTCCCCCATCTCAGAAATGAAATAATTAAAGAATGTTAATGCTTTGAAAAGAAATATATATGGTTCCTGAATTGAGACTATTAGAATATACAAAAATGGCTCTCATTTAGCAAGTGATCATTCTTTAAGAGTGTGGGCCTACAGCTTTAATGTGAACAGTGTTTAACTCATTCTTCCCCTAGCTTTAAACAAACAAAAGGCTTGGCTGGCTTGATGGATTCATGGTTGAACATTTTGTTGTATAGCTATCTCCCTTGTATTAGTAGGGCTGGAAAGGCACACTCTGGAGAATTTTTTTGAAGGCTTTCTGTAGAAATGAATAAATTCTTTGCTATTTTGATTTATTTGAAAAGTTAGGATTTGGCAGGATAAGCTGTGACTTTTTCCTGCTTTTACTACCATCCACGTTGCTGTTGCTGTGGCTGCAAATAGAAACCCAGACCCGCCATTTGTGGTATTGCTCTACTTATTTGGCAATTGGCCTTTTATTTCTCAAATATTTGGACTGTTGAGAATTAAAACAGTTTTCTTGGATACCATTTGTGTACAAATTATCTCTGGGGGAACTGTCTTCCCATTATTCTTCTGGTAAGTCAAGGAAAAAAATTTTTTTTTTTTTTTAAATTATGGCTGGCTCAGCCTGCCCGCAGGATGGGGCTGGCGCAGCATGTGGGGCTGGGGATCGAACTGCGGTCCCTGTGGTTGCCTAAGCTTTCCTAAGGAGGCACTTCAGGCCACTGAACCATCTTGCTGGCCCAGTAAAATTTAAGTATAGCCAAATGCAATACATTTAGTCTAAGAACAAAATGAAAAAAGAATGCACCATCGTCTCATATGAAGAAAGGGCAAATGCTTCGTTTTTCTTTTGTGCTAATCATTGACTTAATTCTTTGATAAAATTTTATAAGATTTATAAAATAGTTGGCTGAGAATTGAGGGTTATTTATTTATTTTTGTTTCGGAATTCTTGTAACTAACTTTAGCCTTCACATCCCAGAGTTTGACTGTGGTTTGAGAAGTTGCAGTTGGGTTGCTGGTGCTCCTGTGCACCTGGGTTCCTTGTTTAGCCCCAGCAGCTGAGGCGGAGGGGAAAAGGACTGTGATATTCACGCTGCTTTGTGTTATGTGGTCTGAATGTTTCAAAAAGTTAGAACATGATGCTTCAAGTTTTCTAAAAGTAAAGCAGCAAATACTTGGGGTTTTGTTGTTCAAAATAAAGAGAAAAAGATTTAGGATGTAAATACATTTATTAAGCCATATGTATGTGCTTTAAAATAACCCCAGGCATGCCTTACCAGCCACCAAAATGAGGCGTGCTGGTTCATGCCAGCACTGATCCCAGCTGGTGATCCCAGCACTGTGGAGGCCGAAACAGGACAATCACTACAAGTCTGAGCTGCAGAGCCAGACTGTACCAAATAAATAAGTAATTAATTTTTAAAAACCTTATATTTAAAAAGACCCCTGTATTTATAAATACAAATCTCAGTCCAATATTTATAAATGTAAATTTCAATCCAATGCAGAACTAGTTAGAGAAAACTGATGCAATTTACTGTTGTCATTAAGTCTAATGAACCTCCGATCTTTTCTGTGAGTTTATACATTGATCAGAGCATCTAGCCATTGCATTGTGAACTGTATCTTAACAGGGCTGTTAAAGATATGGACAGTGAGTTTCTTTCAGAAGTAAATGAGTGAAAAGGTGGTCAGTGCAAAGTGAGCTGTACCCCCTTGTTTATAGTATCCTAGCTTAACCTTAAAATTTGGAGGTACTTACATTTTAAAAGATATTTGATATGGGGGCCCGGCGGGATGGCTCAGTGGTCTAAAGCACCTGCTTGGGAAAGCTTGGGCAGCTTCAGGGACTGCGGTTCGATCCCCGGCACCACATGCTGCGCCAGCCCTGCCCTTGGGGCGGGCTGAGCCAGCCATAAAAATAAGTGAATAAACAAATAAAGGTTCTGAAACAAGAAAAAAATAAATAAATAAAATTAAATTTAAAAAATATTTGATAAAAAGGGAATAGGTTTATCAATGGATGCAAAACCAGTTAGGTGAATATTTTTACCTTAAACCTAATGTTTGTTTGTTTGTTTGTTTTTTGTTTCTGTTATGGCCAGCTCAACCTGCCCTGGGGGTAGG
>PVJA010035927.1:0-21487 GCA_004027025.1 Myocastor coypus | reverse complement strand
AAAAAAAAAAAAAAAAAAAAAAAAAAAAAAAAAGGTTTATGGTAAACTTGGACAATTAAACATGCATCTTTTGTTCTGAGTAACTAAAAAAAAAAAAAGTTATCTTGGGTTTTTCTTTTTTTTTTGGTCTTCTTGAGACAGGGTCTTGCTGTGCAGTTCAGGCTGGCCTTGAGCTCACTTTTGTGGCACAGGCTGGACTCAAACTCACACTGATCCTCCTGCCTCGGTCTCCCAAGTTCTGGGATTACAGGCATGTGCATCCAGGCCCAGCTTTTTTTTCTGTCTCCTTAAAAAAGGGGGGGGTGGTGCTGGGGAGATAGCGCAGTAGAATAAGTGCTTGCCTGGCAAGCACAAGTACTTGAGTTCAATCCCCAGTTCTGCAAAAAAAAATGTGATCCCTGGTACCACATGCCACAGACTGGTCACTGAGACCAGATGTGGTGGCACATACTTGTAATCCCCACATTGGGAAGGCTGGAAACAGGATCACAACAAGTCTGAGCTACATAGTGAGAGACCCTATACCAAATACATTTAAAAAAAGGAAGAAGCCAAAAGTGACCTGGAGTTGCAGTTGTGGCTAATTGTGACATTGGGTCAGGGGTAAGCACCATGTACCACTTTGATAAGCAAGGCACATAAGAAGACAGAGCATTTATTTATTTATTTATTTTTAATAAATTTATTTATTTATTTCTTGTCTCAGAGCTTTTGTTTGTTTATTTATTTTTTTTTGTGGCCGGCTCAGTCTGTCCTGAGGGCAGGGCTGGCGCAGCATGTGGTGCCGGGGATTGAACCGCGGTCCCTGCAGCCGCCCAAGTTTTCCTAAGCAGGCGCTTTAGACCACTGAGCCATCCTGCCAGGCCCAGAGCATTTTTTAAAAGTAGGAAGTTCCCCCAAAGAGGATGCCTGAAAAACATTGTGAACTAATGAAGAAGATATTGGAAGAGCCAGGCAGGATGGTTCATGTAATCCCAGCAGTCAAGAGGTTAGGCAGGAGGATTGCTGCAAGTTAGAAGTCAACCCTGAGCTACATAGGTGCAGCCTGTATTACATAGTGAGACCCTTTCTAGAGAAAACAAACATGGGAAGAAAACGAGATCTAGGTCCAACCGAGAGGTGAACGCTGCTCAGTTTCTTCACGGATCTTGCCCTCCCAAATTTCTTTTTCCAATATGACCTTTCCTCAGGTACGGTTTGGTCAGCAAAAGCGGTACCAAGATTGGTTCCAGCGCCAGTATCTGTCAACCCCAGACAGTCAGTCTCTGCGCTGTGACCTCATTCGCTACATCTGTGGGGTAGTCCACCCCTCTAATGAAGTGCTGAGTTCAGATATTCTGCCTCGATGGGCCATCATTGGCTGGCTCTTGACAACATGCACGGTAAGGGGTTGGGCTGTGGCTAAATGCAGTGCAAGCTCCTGTGCCCCAATCTGCTTCTTCTTGGTTCTTCAGGGTCATCTGACCCCCAAGGGCCTTCTTCGATTGCAGTCCTCTTGTGTCTTTTTTTTTTTTTTTTTGTGGGACCGGGGTTCAAACTCACGACCTCGCACTTGCCCAGCAGGCACTTGTGCCTCGGAGCTATCTCCCCAGCTCCCTTCTTGTGTCTTATTTACACTGTTTCTCATCTGGTTTGGGACTGAATAATTAGAAAAATTTAGCTTTTTTTAAAAATATTTTTTATTTCTCTTAAAACCTCATTTATTTGTTTGTGTTATGGCTGGCTCAGCCCGTCCTGGGGTGGGGGTGTGCAGAATGTGGTGCCAGGGATCGAGGGCCAGTCGTAGCACTTGCCTTAAGTTTCCTCCGCAGGGGCTTTAGACCACTGAGCCATCTCGCTGGCCCAAAAATTTGGCTTTTTGAAGTATCTCCACCTTTTTCCTTTTAGCTTCTTCATTCTTTTTTGTTTTACTTTTTGCTCTCATTCAATAGAGATCCTCATTGCTATGCCTTTGGGCATTAGTTTTGGATTTTTTTTTTTTTTGTGGGACCAGGGTTCGAACTCACGACCTTGCACTTGCCGAGCAGGCACTTGTGCCTCGGAGCTATCTCCCCAGTCCCTAGTTTTGGATATTTTCCATCATTAAATGTAGTGAACCCATAAAGAACCCATTTTCTTTTTAGCACATTTCTCCCTGTGCTGAGAGTGTCTTTTCTGGCATCTAGCTACCCCAGTCCTTTTCAGACAAGGTCCTCTCCTATCTGACCAGGTCCTGGGGATGTGTTGATTTGGATGTGTAAACAGGCTGTTCAGGAATGTGCCTGGGAAACCCTTCCAGGGCAGTCCCAGGCTCGCCTGCAGATTGCCTTGACTCAGGGTGATTAGTGCCCTCCTACATTGTGTCCTTCTGGGGATCAGGGATGTGTCCACTAGGTGTGTGAAGAGGCAAGACCGTGAGGTGTTCATGTAACAGACTCAAGCGTGCCTCATCATGTGGGGCTCCACCCAGTTTCTCAGGAAGTTGAGTTTCACATATGGAGTGGGCAAGTGAGCCCTGGAGTCTGCCCTGGGTTTCTGAAGGGAAGGGAAGGGATGGGAGTTGCTTGATGAAATTAGCTGTTTTCCCTCTTTTCTAGTCCAACGTTGCTGCTTCTAATGCCAAGCTGGCTTTATTTTATGACTGGCTGTTCTTTAGTCCAGACAAGGATAGCATTATGAACATAGGTATGTGATGGAGACCAGGCTGCTCCACCCCCCACCCCCCACCCCAATGCCTGTCCTAGAGACAGCGGTCATAAATCACAGGCAGCCTGGAGTGGAGGCTGCTTATCTGGGAGCAGTTCCGTTGTTCCTCATCAGTTCTCCCTTGACCTAGAAGGAAGAATGCTTTGATGAGGCCATGCAGTGACTCCACCCCTTCCTGCAGCCTTGTGCTTGGGCTCTGGTGGTGAGGGCCTAGCAGAGGAGAAGCTGTGCCACATCAGCTTTTCCTCTCCTACTCCTTTCTCCAAGCTCAGTGTTGGGGGCTGAGAGCAGACGAAGGGGCTGTCTGTTCTTTGGTCTGCTCAGTGGGCACTGGGGTAGAGGCGTTTGTGTGTGCTGATATCCCATTCTCTGGAGGTGGGACCAGGAATCTGATGGGGGAACCCTTTAATTCCACATCCTTTAGAGCCAGCTATCCTGGTCATGCATCACTCCATGAAGCCCCACCCAGCCATCACTGCCACGCTCCTGGACTTCATGTGCCGAGTAAGCACCCAGCCTCTCCTCCGTTCCTGGATGGGCAGTTAGCTGTCTCCCTCTGACAGTCCCCATGTGCCTTCTCTGTGGGAGCAGAAATTGTCATGAGTCCCACTCCCCAAATTAGCGAATACATTCCTGCCATGTTCTCACTGCCTTGAGTTGAGCTGTCCTTTTGTCGATGGAATTTCTCAGCCATAGGATGACATGACTTGAAGAGGACTCTGGCTCCTAGAGGAGTGGCCAGGTTCTACCCAGGAGTCGTCAGGAGCACTCCAGTCCTCAGTGTCCCCAACCAAAGCTAAAGCAGCCTTTTAGATCTGGTATCACAGAATGCTCTGGATGGAGAGTTCTGTGCTTATTCTCTGCTTCTTCCTTTCCAGATCATTCCTAATTTCTACCCTCCGTTGGAAGGCCACGTGCGGCAGGGTGTCTTTTCCTCCCTCAACCACATTGTGGAGAAACGGGTCTTGGCGTAAGTTCTTATGTGGGGAGGTGGGGGTGCTTGAATTTGTCTTAGGACCTGCAGACATTGCCATCCGCTGCTGACCCTTCTCTCCACAGCTGTGAAAAGCAGCAGCTCTACCTCTGCACCTGGGAGGCCGTCCTCCACACTCTTAGAGTGCTTTCCCTCGTGCCTAGATTATAAAGGCTTCAGATTCCTTCCTGTTCCCTGTCACCTCCTTTGAAGAATCTGAGGGTGACCCAGTTACACCGAGAGAGTGTAGCCCTGCCTGTTATTTTCATGTTCCACTAGGAGTAAGGACTGCTGATGCTAACCTTCATGTGTGTTCTCCCTTAGACACCTGGCTCCCTTATTTGACAACCCTAAATTGGATAAAGAGCTTCGGGCCATGCTGAGAGAGAAATTTCCCGAGTTTTGCAGCTCACCCTCCCCACCTGTGGAAGGTATGGCAGCTCTGTCACTCTGTCACTCTGTCACTGTATCAGAACAGGGATGGAGCCCTGTTCCAGGGTGTTGCCCCTGGGAATTCCTTTTTACTTGAAAAGGGTTTTTTTTGTTTTTTGTTTTGGTTTTTGAGACAGTCTTGTCCTGTAATTCAGGCTGGTCTTGAACTCACTTTGTAGCCCAAGGTGCCCTTGAACTCTCAGCAGTCCTCCTGCCTCAGCCTCCTGAGCGCTGTATTATAGGCATGCACCACCACACCCAGCTGTTTTTACTCACTTTTCGCTGTCTTCTTGGGTTCCCTCTCATTGTGTAATCTTATCTTTTCACTTGTCCTTCTTGTCCATGTATTTTTTTCTCAAACTTCTAAGTAAGGAGGCTCTTAAGGCATGGTAATTTATCGTGCCATAAGTGTGCCCAGGGCCTCTCTGTCCTGAAGCCTTGACCTCAGCCCTGATGAGAAGTGGTGACCCTGGGACTCACATCTTACCCCTCATTCTAGCCCACATCTCCACATCTCCCTGGACTCCTCCAGTCCCTGCTATTTTGTTTTGGGCTACGAGTTTAAGCCAAGCACCCCTTTACAAATTGGTTTTAAATTAAAGAGCACAAGAGATGATTCTTAGTCTTAGGCTACTCACCCTGGCCAAGCAAGGGGGACTCGTGTCCTGTGTGCTTCCTATAATACCGGGGAACATCTCCCAGCCTGTCATGCTTGTTCCCCTTACACCATGGGTTCCGTGCTCTCCTGCTTGCTCTCCAGTCTGCCCAGAAGAATGGGGCAGACAGGGCACAGGAGGCAGTCAGTGCCTCTCTCTTTACTCGAAGTCAAAATTGAGGAGCCAGTTTCCGTGGAGATGGACAACCACATGTCTGATAAGGAAGAGAGTTGCTATGACAACGCAGAAGCAGCTTTCAGTGATGATGAGGAGGATCTCAACAGCAAAGGTGAGGCCGGTAGAAGGGATGGATCTGGTTCATGGGCCAGGAGGACTGGTTCATGGGAGCACCCTCCCATGTCCCTGTGAGCTAGTTGTGTGGTGTTTTTTGTTTTGTTTTTTTTTCATTTTTAGGGAAGGGTCCACAGAGGGTTCAGCCTCCCAAGAGCTGGGATTACAGGTGCGCGCCACCATGCCCTGTCTCAATTGCTGTCTCAGCGTGCCCTGGGGGCGGGGCTGGCACCGCAGGCCTGGGGATCAGACCCCTGGCCCCTGCATCTTTAATCCACTGAGCTATTTGGCTGGCCCTCCTGTGAGCTAGTTTTAACAGAGTTACTGGGTGCAGAGCAGTGCACTTAATACTGAAGGCAAGTGAGAACAGTGGTTCCCGCCTTTGGTGGGGAAGAGCCAGGGCCTGTGCACATCCAGATGCTACACAGCGCTGACTAGATAGGTGCCCACTGAAGGCTGTGAAGAAGGGACAGAAAGTTTCAGACAGCATTCTCTGGGCTGGCTGGCATCCAGGCAGATGGACTGCTTTCCTCATCACTCCCTTCAGGAAAGAAGAGGGAGTTTCGCTTCCACCCCATCAAGGAGACAGTTGTGGAAGAGCCAGTCGATATCACCCCTTACCTTGACCAGTTGGATGAGTCCCTAAGGGACAAAGTACTCCAGCTCCAGAAGGGGAGGTGCGTGCAGATCCTGCTCCCCACCTTGGGAGGTCGAGCCAGGCTCTCCCTGGTGTCCAGTGTGGTAGGGTTATGGCTTAGAGGGAGATGGGCTGGATGGGTATTTGGGGGCTATGGGCTTGGGGTAGGGGACCTTTTCCCCAGCTACTCTCCCACACTTAGACTTTGGGGATAAAAGGTGGATGGGGGGCAGCAAGATAGCTCAGCAGTCTAAAGTGCCTGCTTAGGCAAGTTTAGGCTGGCACGGGGAACGCATTGTGATCCTAGGCATCACATGCCACACCAGCCTTGCCCTCAGGGTGGGCTGAGCCAGCCAAAAAAATAAGGTGGGTGGGGGTTTCCCCATTCTTGAGACCTCTCCCCAGAGAGAAGCAGAGTCTTCTCTGTAGCCTCTCCCACCCACCAGGGCTTTACGTAGAGCTCCTTTGTTTTGTCTGTGCATGTACGTGTGTGTTAGTGCACACTGTGCTAGATGTGTGTCCTGCCTTCTGCTATCATTTATGGCCCTGAGATTTCCTCTTGCTTCTGTACTGCAGTGATACAGAGGCCCAGTGTGAGGTCATGCAGGAAATCGTGGACCAGGTCCTGGAGGTGAGGAGGAACCCAGTCCTTCAAAGAGGAAGCAGCCCAGGCTGCCCAGTTAGAGCCAGCTCTCTGTGCCCAGTCACCTGGAGTGTGACTGCCTCCTGTCCCTCTCCCAGATGAGTCCCTCCGATGGGAGACAGGGTACCTCCTGATCCCAGAGATGGAATAGATAAGCTCAGGGGTCCTGGGGCAGTGGGAGCAGTAAGTAGGTGTGGGTTCAGGTCACATTTGCCACTTCTCTCTTCTCACCACCTAGGAAGACTTCGACTCCGAGCAGCTGTCTGTCCTGGCTTCCTGTCTGCAGGAGCTCTTCAAGGCCCACTTCCGCGGAGAGGTGCTGCCAGAGGAGGTTACCGAGGAGTAAGGCTCATCTTCCCTGACCCTGAGGCCTAGCAGCCAGAAGCATTCTGGTGTCGCCTGAGCCCAAGAGGCACTTGGCTGTGGATCTGAAAAAAGGAAATCTGTTCACTTGGTGTTTCTTTAATTCTGATTCATTGAAACAGGGTTTATTTTTGTCTGTTGACACCCCCCCCCCCTTTTTTTTTTCTCTCTTTTTGAGACAAGGTCTCATTGTACAGTTCAGGCTGGCCTTGAGCTCAATTTTGTAGCCCAGGCTGGTCTCAAAGTCTCACCGATCCTCCTGCCTCAGCCTCCCGAAGCTGACCCCTTTACTGGGGTGGTGGACTAGCATTCCAACCTTGCTTGGAATGGGATTGGACCCTGGCCCAAACCCTCTGCAGGGCTGGAGTCTCACCTTCACATGGAAGGACAGTCTCTGATCATGGTTCCATGTTCTCTGGCACAGCAACACCTTTGTCCTTTGGGTTTAAAAACACTGGCAGGCAGCTTCTCCTCCCCCACTGCTGCCCCAGTTACCTGCCTGGAGCCACTGTCCCCTCTTGTGGACTCTCATATGTGACTATCCATTTGCAGGTCCCTGGAAGAGTCTGTAGGGAAGCCTCTCTACCTCATATTTCGGTAAGCACCTAGGAGAGAAAGACTGCTGTCCTCCATCCGCCCTAACAGCATGCTATCTCTCTGTCCTGGGTCATAGGGCTCCCTTTTCAGAGAGGAGGACAGGTGTACAGTGGCCAGAGAGCCTGCCATGAGTGACACATCTCTCTCCCTGCCCTTCCAGGAACCTGTGCCAGATGCAGGAAGACAACAGTAGCTTCTCTCTGCTTCTGGACCTTCTCTCTGAGCTGTACCAGAAGCAGCCCAAGATTGGTTACCACCTGCTGTATTATCTGAGGGCTAGGTAGGTAAGGCGCTCGTATCATGTCTCACCAGGTCAGGAAGCACCGTAAAGAGCCACCCTCCCCTCTTGCACACTTAACTCCTGCCCTTGGCTGTGATCCATGTGTTTGGATGCTAGGGATTGAACCCAGGACCTTAAGGATGCTTTGTATCTGTCTGTCAGTCTGTTGTGATACTGTGGATTACAACCAAGGCCTTTTCACTGAACTACATCTACGAGTCACCCCATTCAACCTCCTTTTTTGAGACAGGGTTTCATGAAGTCACTAGATTGTGCAGGCTAAGCTTGAAGTCCTCCTGCCTTGCACAGATAAACCCAGAAAGCTTTGTTAAGGTATAATTCATGACATTGACCTTCTAAATTATAAAGTCTGCCAGGTGAGGTGGCACATACCTATAATCCCAGCATTTAGTTTTGTTTTTTGGTTGGTTGGTTGCTTTGGCACCAGAGATCAAACTCAGGATCTTGCCCTTGCAAGGCAGGGCACTTATGCCACTGAGCCATCTGCCCAGCTCTGCTGTCTCATTTAAAGCCCTCCACCTAAAAGAAAGCCTCCTGGAGATTCAACCTGAAATCTTGGACGTGCTAAGCGTAGACACCACGCTGAGCCACACCCAGCCTGGCTTGGCACTATTTTGGTGCTGCTCATTAAAGCTAGTGTGTGTGCGCGCGTATGAGTGTGTGTGTGTGTGTCCCTAAGGTACATCCTGAGCGTTTCATTTACTTTTTTCTGAGAGGTCTAAGTCACTGAGCTGCCCAGGCTGAGCAGCTCAAACTTTCATCCTCCTGCCTCAGACTCCCAGGTGCCATGCTTGCAGATGTGCACCACACCCAGTTCTTACGTGTTGTTTGGACTGCGTTGGCCACTCAGTGGTCTAAACGCCTACCTAGCAAACACAGGGACCTAGGTTTGATCGCTGGTACTTCATATTGTGCCGTCCCTGGAACCCCAGGTGCGTTGTGCTGGCTACTAAAGCCAAGCACGGTGGCACACGCTTGTCATCCCAGCACTGGCGAGGCTGAGATAGGAGGATCACTGTGAGTCCGAGCTGTGTAGCATGACCCTACAAATAAATTTTTAAAAGAAAAAACTTTTCTAAGAAAAAACTATTTAAAAAAATTGTTTTCAGCCGGGCGTGGTGGCTCACGCCTGTAATCCCAGCACTTGGGAGGCTGAGGCAGGAGGATCGTTGTGAGTTCGAGACCAGCCTGGGCTACAAAAGTGAGCTCAAAAGCCAGCCTGAACTGCACAGTGAGACCCTGTCTCAAAAATCAAAAAAAAAAAAAATTGTTTTCAGCCGGGCGTGGTGGCTCATGCCTGTAATCCCAGCACTTGGGAGGCTGAGGCAGGAGGATTGGTGCGAGTTCGAGACCACCCTGGGCTACAAAAGTGAGCGCAGGACCAGCCTCAACTGCATAGCGAGACCCTGTCTCAAAAAGACAAAAAAAAAAAAAAAATTGTTTTCTGTTATTTGTGCTGTCAAAAAGATTTGTTCCTGTGTCTTCTTGTGAGAGTTGTGTGGCTGTGGTGCTTCCATTTCTGCTGTGGGCTGTTTTGAGTTCACGTGTTGAGTGTGCATGACGTGTTGCTCTCCTGGCTGGGGCCCGGAAACACAAGGCCAGGCTTTCTACAGCCTTCCCTGAGCCCCCCTCTCCTGTTCTCACTCAGTCTGCACCTCAGTGATTGTAGCTGGAGCTCCTGGATGGGATGGGGAGAAGGGTTATGCCTTCCAGGTCCTAGGCCTTGGAGCCCCTGTGGGAGGAGAGGGGCTCTGGAACAAGGGCAGGCCGAGGAAGACTGTCTAGAAGAGGAGGAGCCGTGTTGGCCCCTTTGCAGCGCTGGCTCTGGGGTCAGGCTGCTGGCTCAGGCCCCCCTGGTCTTGCAGCAAAGCTGCCGCGGGGAAGATGAACCTGTACGAGTCCTTCGCCCAGGCCACCCAGCTGGGGGATCTGCATACCTGCCTGATGATGGACATGAAGGCCTGCCAGGAGGACGACGTGCGGCTGCTGTGCCACCTCACGCCCTCCATCTATACTGAGGTCAGTGCCCCTCCACGTGGCGCAGCCACTGTCTGCCATACCACAGCTGTTTTCTTTCTTACAGCATTTTCTTTTTCCTGGTCCTGTGGCTTGAATTAAGGGCTTTTGTATCATATCCCTGGACCTTTTTGTTGTTCTGTTCATTGAGACAGTCTCACTAAGTCTTTAAGCTGCTCAGGGGTTAAACTTGGAATCCTCTTGCCCCAGCCTCCAGAAAGTAGACATGGGATTCTAGGAATGTGCCACTATGCCTGGCATTCTACCCTTTATTTTACTTATTTATTTGGTCTTTTTGACACAGGGTCTCCCTATGCAGTTCAGGCTTGAGCTCACTTTTGTAACCCAGGCTGGTCTCAAACTCATATGGATCTTTCTGCCTCAGCCTCCCAAGTGCTGGGATTACAGGCGTGTGCCACCATGCCCGGCACCCCTTATTTTAAAGGTTAAAGAGTTTTGTGGAATTCCTAGAATTCCTGTTCTTTGGCTTCACTGTGGTAGAAGTTGGGACTTCTGTGTGCTCAGCTTTGGCCCTTGAGCTGAGCCCAGGACAGAGCCCCAAACAGGTTCATATAGCTCACCCCCTGTTGGCTTCTTACCAAAGACCAGGCCTCTTGTGGTAGACTCCTTTTCATTTCCCCTGGAACTGGCACAGAGGAGGAGGTATCTGCCTTCCTTCCTCTGTACAGGTTCCCAGGAAGAGTGAAATGAGGGTCAGGGTGTGGTGCTGACTGAGTAACTTTGGTCTCAGCCAAGTGCTAGAGGAGGAAGGTGCCGCTGTTCCACGTGCCAGACACTCTCTGCACCTTTTCTTGGGCTGAAAGACTCCACAGGTTGAGTTTCTTTGCTGCCAGGGATGTAAGCGTTTTTTGATTTTTTTTTTTTTTTTTTTTTTTGTCTTTTTGAGTCAGGGTCTCACTATGCAGTTGAGGCTGGCCTTGAGCTCACTTTTGTAGCCCAGGCTGGTCTCGAACTTGCACCGATCCTCCTGCCTCAGCCTCCCAAGTGTTGGGACTATAGGCGTGCACCACCACGCCCAGCTTGGTATGTAAGGTTTTATTGCCACTCACACAGAGAACCAGCCTCATCTGTACTGTCAACTGCGGGTCTGGTTCTCAAAGTCCCACTCCTATACCTACACACACATCGTCGCGTGCACATGACAACTGTGGGGCTCAAGACGGGGCCCCAGCTGCATTACTGTTGAGTCTCTGTTGAGGAATTCCGCCAGGGCCCCTCCTGCTGGTGCGGCCAGACCCCAAGCCGACAGCCGGCCCTGACTCCTGCCTTGGTTTCTTTCCCTCCTCCCGTCTAGTTTCCAGATGAGACCCTGAGGAGTGGCGAGCTTCTGAACATGATCGTGGCTGTTATTGACTCTGCGCAGGTGAATGTAGAGCTTTGTCACCTGGACACTTGAAGACCAGACTAGGGCATTTGGGGCTTCTCTTTTCTCTCAGGCCTGCAGACCGGAGCAGACTCCACAGTCCCTGCTTCCTGGCCCGGGTCAGGTGTACTGTATAGGCCGAGGGGGCAGGAAGGAAGAGTGAGACCATGGAAACAGGCGGGTCAGCTCAGTGGTATCAAGTTTCCTTTGTCCTCCATATTCTTTTAGTTTTTTTATTTTGAGGCAAGGTCTTGCTTTGTAGCCCAGATTGGTCTCAAACTCATAGCAATCCTCTAGCCTCAGACCCAGTACTGGGATTACGGGTGTGTTACACCACGCCCAGACTTGGTCACGACTCAGCACGTCCACACACAGCTGTGGTACCAGGGATTGAACACCGGTCCCTGCACTTGCCTAAGCAGGTGTTCAGTCTTCTGAGCTATCTTGCCAGCTTCCAGATTTTGTGGACACTCTTACATCCACAGTGATAATTGCAGTGGCTGGTGTTTAGATCTCAGCTGCCCTTCCTCTGGGCTCTCAAGAGTAAAACTGTTGAGTCATTTTCACTTGACCTTTCTACCATTTAGACATTAAGAGATTAGTTTTGCTGGAGTCCAGCTCAGGCCTGGACTAGGTCCCCATTTCTTCTCTCATCTGCTCAGTCCCCCTCGAAAGAGGAACCAAGCACTGAGGAGACCTCCTTGTTTCGCCTTTGCCTTTCCCAGCCCACCCTAATTTCAAACCCAGCCTTGCAGGTCCTCCTGTTGCTAGGCTCAGGCACCCTTTGTCAGATGTTGGCAGTCTTTCGTAACTATTCTGGCCCACATAGACTGATTCCCAGTTAGGCCTATCATGAGTATTTTACCAGCCCCCTTCATCCCTCAGAAACTAGTGCCTTCCTTCTGTGCCAAGCCTTCCCTTCTGCGCCGGTGTCCAGCCCCTTTTGGCACTAATAAGTCTGCTCTTCACCTGCCTCTCTGTAGCTCCAGGAGTTGGTCTGCCATGTGATGATGGGGAACCTGGTCATGTTTCGGAAGGACTCAGTCCTCAACATCCTCAGTGAGTGGCTAGACTTGGGTCCCTGGGAGAGGAGAGGGGTGCGGCCCGGTGGTTGTGGGCTGGAAAGTGAGGGAGTAGAATGCCCTCTACCCTGCCATATGGTCATGGGCCAGTTCTCTGTCATTCTGGAAAATGGAAAGGTTTGACCTTGTCTCTCCAACCTCAGGGCTGATGGGAACGTAAGTGCCATGTGGAAAAAGAGGCTTTTTTTTTTTGCGTGGTACTGGGGATTGTACTCAGGACCCTACACTTGGCAGGCAAGCACTTATTCTACTGAACTATCTCCCCAGCCCACCATGTGGAAGAGGAAAGGGCCTAAATCTGGTGGTGGTGGTCCTGAGTGGATTAGTGCTATGTTGGGGGTAGGGTGTGTGCATGAGAGAGAGTGACAGAGGCTTTTGTCTCCTTCAGTCCAGAGCCTGGACTGGGAAACCTTTGAGCAGTATTGTGCCTGGCAGCTCTTCCTGGCCCACAATATCCCCCTGGAGACCATAATTCCCATCCTGCAGCACCTTAAGTACAAGGGTGAGTAGAGGTATAGCTTGGGAGTGGGGGGGAGGGAATGGACATCTGGGTCCAGCTGGGCAGAACTGAGGCTTCTAGGATGAGGCAGTGGCAGTGTCTTGCTGCCCGCTACCACAGTGCAGAGAGCAGGCACAGCAGTGAACCCCGCAGGGCCACAGAGCCGAGCGCTGGGCTGGGGCTCAGCTACAGGATTCTTCCTGGCTCTTGGTCTAGGGCTGCACTTGCTCTCTCGGTGGCTGTTGGCTGGGAGACAGGAGAGGTGCCCAGGTTCCCTCTTGGAACGACCCGTCCCCTTCAGCAGCCTCTCTTTCCCCACAGAGCACCCAGAGGCCCTGTCTTGCCTGCTGCTTCAGCTCCGAAGAGAGAAGTGAGTTCTGCCCCAGGGCTCGTTCGCCATCAGTACCCGAGTGGGTCGTTAGGTGCCGCTGCCCTGTTCCTTCTGCCCTCCTCTTTTTCCTGTTGGTGACGTCTGCTTGTCCTGCCCTTCTCCCCATGTGAGGTAGACTCAGGCAGCTCTCCTGGGGTCTGGGCTTCCTCTTGCCCCCCCTGCCCACCAAGAGCTGCCCACAGAGGTGAAGAAGTGTAGACCGGACATCCCTATTTCCTGCTGCCACAGCAGTTGTAACCCTTCTGGCCCTGCTCCCTGCCCCCACACTCCTGCACACCGCAGGCTAATCCAAGAGAAAGGGTCAGCATGCAGAGATCACACCCAAACCGCCCTCCGCCCACCCCAAGCAGCAGCTGCATCCATGGTGGATGGTGGATGAGAGGTAAAGGCCCTCTCTCCATGGTGGCCACCTTAGCAGCTCCCCAAGTAAATGCAGCAACAGCCGAGCATGTTTTCCTTCCTACCGTCTTCCACAAATCCTTACTTTTTCCTTTCCTGAGATACTAGTACAGTGTCCTAGAGAAGGTGGGGAGATAGAAGGCTGTGTGGGAACAGTGGCTTCACAGCCCTCTCTTTGCTGCTCCCTCGGGTCAGCAGAGTGGCTCCTGGCTGAGCTGCAGGGTGGGGAGCACCCACACGCCATAGGCTCTGAGGGAGCCCAGGGGATCTGGCAGGCCTCTTCAACACATGCACAGCTTTTACTACTACACGGATGGGATAATGTCACTTCTCTGCTCCTGGCTTCCACAGCAGATGAAGCCAGGCATTCCTTCCCTAAAGGCAAAGGGGAGAAGAACATGGAAGTGGGAAGCCTCGGGAAGGCTCGGCAGGCTGGAGGCTGAGAGTGAGGGAGCTGGAGATCCAGCAGCTCCTGGATCTCCACACAGTGGCCATCTCGCCCCCCCCCCCCAGGCCCAGTGAGGAGATGGTGAAGATGGTGCTGAGCCGGCCCTGCCACCCCGATGACCAGTTCACCACCAGCATCCTGCGGCACTGGTGCATGAAGCATGACGAGCTGCTGGCCGAGCACATCAAGTCCCTGCTCATCAAGAACAACAGCCTCCCTCGGAAGAGGCAGAGGTAGGTCTCAGTGCTTGGCTCCTGCCCAGTATCAGCACACCATTTCCAGGGCTGTCCTGTCCTGGTCTGTGGGTGACATCTAGTGCTCTCAAGCCATGCACCATGCCGGACCTCAGTGGCTCCTGCTGCCTCCTTACTTCTGGTGCCCTGTAGCTTCATACTTCCTGTAGGCCACCTAGTCCTGTCCCTGTCCCCTGGCACAGGGTACCTCTGCCCTGCCAGACGGGAGGGTGTCTCGCAATCTGGGAGCCCTGCCCGTGAGCTTGGTGGCTCTTGTCCTCCCCACACAGCCTGAGGAGCTCCAGCAGCAAGCTGGCCCAGCTTACCCTGGAGCAGATCCTGGAGCACCTGGACAACCTGCGCCTCAACCTGACCAACACCAAGCAGAACTGTATGCACACCCCTCCTCTAGCCTTACAGTGCTGCCGTAGCACTGACCCCTCTTGGTGCCAGGCTGGGGCAGGGGCGGGACTGCCAGGGCTGCAACCCAAGCCCTTGGGAGAGCACAGCGTTGGGGACATCCCACAGGCTCCCTGACATCTCACTGCTCTTTCTTGCTTGCTCTCTCTCCTCCTGTCCCCCTCTAGTTTTTAGCCAGACCCCAATCCTCCAGGCCCTGCAGCATGTCCAGGCCAGCTGTGACGAAGCCCACAAGATGAAGTGAGGTTCTTTTTGCCTTTGGCCCTGAAAAGTGGGGAGAAGGCCTAGGGGAGTGGAAGCCACAAACGTAATAGGTTGACAAGGACAGAAGAGGGACAGGAGGGAGGTGGCATGGCCAGGATGCCGGCACTCAGAACTTGTTCTTGACTGTAGGTTCAGTGATCTTTTCTCCTTGGCTGAAGAGTATGAGGACTCTTCCACCAAGCCCCCCAAGAGCCGGAGGAAGGCAGCTCTGTCCAGCCCGCGGAGTCGGAAGAATGCCGCTCAGCCCCCCAATGCTGAGGAGGAGTCGGGCTCCAGCAGCGCCTCAGTAAGCCCTGGGCAGCACTGGGCAAGGGAGGACAGGAGCAGCCCATCTAGGTGGAGGGGTGCCAACTGCTGTCCAAGCTAGTGATCCTCTCCTTCCACCTCTTCCAGGAGGAAGAAGACACAAAGCCGAAGCCCACCAAACGGAAACGGAAAGGGTCTTCTGCAGTGGGTTCTGACAGTGACTGAGGCCCAGGGCCTCTGCCCCACCCCCAGATGGACTGCCCTTCTTCCTACACGTCAGAGGATAATGGGGCGAGGGATGTGCAGGGAACACCCTCTCCTTTCTAGGCTTGCCGGGTGGGAAGTAGGAGCTGCTTCCTGGAGCAGCCCCATCCCGCCCTTCCTGTCCTGTTGTTCCCTTTCGCACTTGGGGTCTCGAAGACCGTGGTTGGCCAGCATCCCCAGTCTAGAAGACCATCTGAGCAGAGACGCACGTGACAGTGGCTGCTAGGCAGTGCCCCGCATATGGGCTCTGCCCGCGCTCCTGCTGTCTTGATTCGCTCTGCACGGATGGCTTGTGGTCACCCTTCTCACACCAGTTGAAGTGGGCATCTAACCTCACACGGGTCCCCACCTGGCAGGTGTCACAGCCTCAGAGAGAAGGCTGAAAGAGGCCCCAGCCTAGTCCTCTGCCCAGAGGCTCAGGGTGGCCTGAGGTAGTGCCTCCGGCTGGACCACAGTTGGGGAGTCCCAGAGGCAAGATCCTCAGGGCTAAAATGGTCCCATTTCCTTGGTTCTGTTTTTGCTTTTTTTTTTTTTTTTTTTTTCTTCCAAGAGATAATCGCGGTTTAAAAGTTGGTTTTAAATGACAATAAAACAAACCCGAGCATCTTTTGTGGCACCATTGCTGCCTGGCCTCTGTTCTGTGCAAGGACAGTGGCTCCCTGTCCTCCCTGCTCAGCCCCCTTCGCTGAGGCCAGGAGCTTGGCTTTGCCCTCCACTCCTGCCTGGGCCATGGAGATGTGAGCCAGTCAGTCACTGACCATCTAGGTGGCAGCAGTAAATGCTGGCACCATGCCTCTGCCATTGCTCCCCACGTCAGTGCAAGCCAGCCAGGAAGAGGGGTGAAGGTTAGGCTCCCAACCGTGGAGCCTGTAGACTGGCTTCGCACAGAATCTGGGCTGTCCTCTCCTTCCCTTTGAAAATCTAAACCATCTTGGAGGCTCTTTTTCCTTCTCGTTTCCTATGCCCAATTAAAGTCAAGCTGAAAAGCATTCATTGGTTGGTCCCAATAATGGTATCTTTGCCCAGAAGGGAGGGGCTCTGCAGCAGGGCCCTGCAGAAGCCTGTCTGGGCCTCCACCTTCCCCTACTTAACTCTGCCCATACCCTATGGGTTTAGCTGTCGAGCTGGGGCTTGCAGAACCAACTGGGGCTCAGCATGGTGACCCACCCCTGTAATCCCAGCACTCAGGTGGCCAAGGTGGGAGAATGGCAGGGCGTTCGACATCATGTTGGCCTCTACAGAGACCCAGCCTCCCAAACGCCCAAACAGCTCCAGTCGTGGTACCCTCCCTCCATCACACAGAATGAGAACTACTAAAGGAGAGTCGCGCCAGAGTCTAAGGCCCTGCCTGGCTCACAGGCTAAGAGCCAGAGCAGCCAGAGAACTTGCAAAGTCGGTGTGGGCCGGAGGATGGAAGGCAGGCGCCGGCACCGCCCAAAAGTTGACCCGTTGGGGAGGGAGGGGGCGGGGCGCGGGTGCGAAGGGCGGGAGGCCCCACCAACCCCTCCGCCTTCTGCCCCTCCCTACTCCTGGGGGTGGGGTACGCCGCCCGCTCCCCGGCAGCAGAGGTCTCCGGGCGAGAGGGAGGGGCCGACTTTTCCGAGGAGACCGCGGTGTCCGCAGGGCCGGGACAGGCGCCCGCCTGGGCGTGCGGGGAGGTGCAGGCGGTGCGATGGCTGCCCTCCTCCTCCTGTCCGCACTCCTGCTGCTGCCCTTACTGCTGCTGAGAGTGCGCCTCTGGCCGCAGCTGCGCTGGGTCGCGGCGGATCTGGCCTTCGCGGTGCGCGCCGTGCGCTGCAAAAGGGCTCTGCGGGCGTGTGCGCTGGCCGCGGCCGCCGCCGACCCGGAGAGTCCCGAGGGGGGCTGCAGCCTGGCCTGGCGCCTCGCGCAGCTGGCGCGGCGGCGACCCACGCACACCTTCCTGGTCCATGGCGCGCGGCGCTTCAGCTACGCGGAGGCGGAGTGCACGAGCAACCGCGCGGCGCGCGCCTTCCTACGTGCGCGGGGCTGGGGCGCGGGGGAGTGCGGAGACGACGGGGCGGCCGGAGGTACGGCCGCGGCCCCGCTGGCACCTGGGGCGACCGTGGCGCTGCTCCTGCCCTCCAGCCCCGAGTTCCTGTGGCTCTGGTTCGGGCTGGCCAAGGCCGGCCTGCGCGCGGCCTTTGTGCCCACCGCGCTGCGCCGTGGCGCCCTGCTCCACTGCCTGCGCAGCTGCGGCGCGCGCGCGCTCGTGCTGGCGCCAGGTGAGTCCGAGTGGGCGCACGGTACAGTGAGTGGGGTAGGAGGCCCGGGACTAGCGAAGGCGTGGCGCTACGGTACCACGACCTGCAGTACCTTCCGTACTGCGCCCGTTACCGTCTCCGGAAACCACGAGGCCGAGGCGAGGGGGGCTTCGGGGCAGCGGCAGAGCCGCGGAGCTGTGCTTTTCCGACCCTGCCAGAGTTCCTGGAATCCCTGGAGCCAGACCTGCCAGCCCTGAGAGCCTTGGGGCTGCACCTGTGGGCTGCAGGCCTTGAAACCCACGTCGCCGGAATCCACGATGTGCTGGCTGAGGTGGCAGCTCAAGCGGATGAGCCGGTGCCGGGCCACCTCTCCGCCCCCGACAGCATGGCCGACACATGCCTATACATCTTTACTTCTGGCACCACTGGTGAGGGCCGACAGCTCCAGGGCCGCCCCTTCACAGGGGCCCGTCGCAGCGACACGTTTTCTCTTCATTTCTCCTCCATCCCCAACTGCCTGTCTGCTTCCTGGAGCAGCCTGACCTCTATCCTCCTCGGACTCATCCCCTGACGCCTTCCCACCACCCCGCAGGCCTCCCCAAGGCTGCCCGGATCAGTCATCTGAAGGTCCTGCAGTGCCAGGGCTTCTACCAGCTGTGCGGTGTCCACCAGGAAGACGTCATCTACCTCCCCCTCCCCCTCTACCACATGTCCGGCTCCCTGTTGGGCATCGTGGGCTGCTTGGGCATTGGTCAGTCTCCCCACCTTGCCTGAGGTCCTCCAGCACAGGGTGTCTCCCTGGGGGTGGTTAGTGCAGAAGAAAGGGGAGCAGGGGTACTCTCTAGGAGCTTCCGGCACAGCTGGGAATATTACCTAGGCAACCAAAGAACTCCGAAGTGAAGGAAGAGGGCCAGGGAGATAGCTCAGGGGCACAAGTGCCTGCCTGGCAAGTGCAAGGTCCTGAGTTTGATCCCTGGTTCCACCAAAAAAAAAAAAAAAAGGTGAAGGAAGAGGCAAGTACAAGCCACATGGAGAAAAGGAGGGACTTGAGGATAAGGCCTTAAGGATGGAATATTGGGGGATGGGACACAGGGAAGGGGCGTCAGCTGGTCAAGCCACCAGTGGGGAAGGAGGACCAGCAGGGGCGATTCTCCAGCAGGTCCTTGCCAGCAAAGGCCAGTGGCTGGAAAGGGGAGGCTGTGCATCTGACCTCTCCTTCCACCCCCTCCTGGCAGGGGCCACAGTGGTGCTGAAGTCCAAGTTCTCCGCTGGCCAGTTCTGGGAGGACTGCCAGCAGCACAGGGTGACAGTGTTCCAGTATATCGGAGAGCTGTGCCGATACCTTGTCAACCAGCCCCCGGTGCGTGGGTAGTCCCTGACGCAGGGCTAGGTCAGGGGGCCGTGAAGGACACGGCCTGTTGTCTGGGGAGAGTGAGAGGCCCTGTGGCTATGGTGGGTGCATGGAGCCGTTCGGGGAGTAGAGAACGCAGCTTCACGCTGGGCGGCTAGCCGCCGTGTGCTGCACCCTCCTCCTGCACAGAACAAGGCAGAGTGCGGCCATAAGATCCGGCTGGCGGTGGGCAGCGGGCTGCGCCCAGATACCTGGCAGCGTTTCCTGCGGCGCTTTGGACCCCTGCAGGTGTTAGAGACCTATGGCCTGACTGAGGGCAACGTGGCCACTTTCAACTACACTGGACAGCTGGGGGCCGTAGGGCGCGCATCCTGGCTGTACAAGGTGAGGGACAGAGAGGAAACAATGTGTGGAACAGGGGTGCTGAGCCCATGCAGTCAAAGTGACCCAGCATGGGCTCTCACTTCCCCCAGCACCTCTTCCCCTTCTCTCTGATTCGCTATGACGTCACCTCTGGGGAGCCAGTTCGGGATGCCCAAGGGCACTGTGTGGCTACCGCTCCAGGTTTGTGTCCAGCGCAGTGGGTGGGGCTGGCCGAGCTGGCAAAGTAGCGTTCAAACAACAGAATTCAATGGGGCTGGGGTTTGGGAGGGTAGGGGTGTGGTGGGCACCCTGTCTTGACCCCAGGGACTCTACCAGGTGAGCCTGGGCTGCTGGTGGCCCCAGTGAGCTTGCAGTCCCCATTCCTGGGCTATGCGGGGGGCCCAGAGCTGGCCCGGGGAAAGCTGCTTCGGGACGTCTTCCGGCCGGGAGACACGTTCTTCAACACGGGGGACCTGCTGATCTGCGATGACCAAGGCTTTCTTCGCTTTCATGATCGGACTGGGGACACCTTCAGGTATTTCCCCGTAACTTTTCTGATTCTTTCTCTGCGACCAAACCCTCAAATGCTTCGATTCCCCCCTGGTCAGCCCTCCCTGGTCCTCAGCCAGATGCGCATGCTCTCAGGTTTCATCCTGGTCTCACATCCACAGTCCACACCAACTTCCTCGCCCTCGGCCTTGACTCCTAGTTTCAGATTTCTGCTGTCTTGACAGGTGGAGAGGGGAGAATGTGGCCACCACTGAGGTGGCAGAGGCCTTTGAGGCCCTGGACTTCATTCAGGAGGTGAACGTCTACGGAGTCACTGTGCCAGGTGCCTAGGTGTAGAGTGGGGGGCGTGCAGGCCAATACCCGGTTGGTAATGCCAGGGCGCAAGCAGCATCTAGGCCTTCCTCACACTGCTCCTGCACTCTCCAGGACACGAAGGCAGGGCTGGAATGGCAAGCCTGGTTCTGCGCCCTCCCCACACTTTGGATCTCAGGCAGCTCCACGCCCATGTGTGTGAGAACTTGCCGCCTTACGCCTGGCCTCGGTTCCTGCGGCTCCAGGTAACCAGCCTCTAGGCCCTGAACCCATATGTCCTGTAAGAAAAAGAACTGCTCTTCCCAGACTCGTCTTCCTTCTTCTGACCGGGCATCTTCTCTTCCCTGCCACCTCCTTCTCTTAGCCTCTCTAATGCCCCAGACCCCAGATTTGCCCCTGAGCAAAACCTAAGCAACTCAGCCTCCCTTGAACTGACAGAAGCTCTTTTCCTTCAACTCCCCTTGACCACCTCCCTCTCCCAGGAGTCCTTGGCCACCACTGAGACCTTTAAACAGCAGAAAGTTCGGATGGCCAGTGAAGGCTTTGACCCAAGCACACTGTCTGACCCACTCTACATCCTGGACCAGACTGCAAGTGCCTACCTGCCCCTCACCCCTGCCCGGTACAGTGCCCTTCTGGCTGGAGACCTTCGAATCTGAAAACTTCCATGCCCAAGGCACCTGAGGGGGACCTTTGCATGGTGCAGGCTATGGTGGGTGTACCTAGGGCTGTCAGGGGTCTTGTGTACATTGATTTTCATTGTTTTCTAATAAATGATGCTCAAACCAACCTGGTTGTGTCTATGATTTGACCTGAAGTCTCCTGATTTGTGTGGAGCTACTTTTCCTTTGAGCCACAGGCCCCTGCACTTCTGTCCCGGCCTTAGGGCCCAGTGGTCAGAGCTTGTCTTTCTTCTTTGGGGGCCTTGTCTTGGAGAGCCCCACAGTTGGTATTTGCCCGGGCTTGTGTGTGTTCCACCCTGTTTTTCCCCCTGACTACAAGGCCTGCAGAAACACTGCCTCCTGGGTCTTCCCCTGCTTCTCCACAGCACCAGGTTACGGGCCTGAGTGTGAGTCTCGACCAGGGAAAACAAGTGCTAGATTTGGGGGAACTGAAGGTCTAGAGTCCTCTTGCCCTCGTATCTCTGAGGAGCCGACGAGGGGAAAGGTGGACCCACTTGGCCCCCAGATCCCAGGGTTCCTGCTCCTGTGGAGGACTGGTCAGCCAATATGAGAGCAGCCCTTCCTGGAGCAGGCTCCAAGAGCCTGTGGGTGGCGGCCAGAGGGAGGACAGGAATCTATGGAGCCTGCCCCTTGGACCCTGAGCGTGGTGGCTGGGAAGATCGCCACCTGGAAGGGGTTTGGTGTTTTGGTTTTGGGTTTAATAAACAAGTTTACTTGTAAATTTAGTCAACCTACATAACTGACCTAAAAACTCAGTAGGATAAATTTTTTTTTTTTTTTGTATAGTAAGTATATTACATCTGAATAAATCTATTCTTTTTT
>PVJA010035926.1:0-21488 GCA_004027025.1 Myocastor coypus | reverse complement strand
CTGCAATTGCAGAACATTTGACTGTGTATGTATCTGCTTCCTCTTAGTCCAAAGAGAAGTATATTCTTTTCCTTTTTTTTTCTAAGCAACATCAGTAGGGAGGTGGGTCATGCCCACACACTGCACTCTGTAGAATGATTGTGAGGACAATATGCAATAGGTCAACTTTCCAAAAAAAAAAAAAGAAAGGGGAAAGAAAAAAAAAAAGTAATTAAAAGGGTTAATGTCTAATTGTTTGATCAATCTTATATACCTACATGTATTAATCTAAACTGATCTGATGATGAAAATATGTAATATAACCATTGTTAAATTTAAACAATAAAAATATTAAATTAAAATAAATAAAGAAAGAATTTTTAAAAATGATCCTATTAGTAAAGCTGGACTTAGTCCAGCTTTTAAGTCTCTTTGATAAAGATAAGGTGGCTGAGTGTATTTATAGTTATGTCTGCATCTCCTAATCTGTTTCATTGATCCTCAGGTCTGTTTTATGCCATATCATGTTAATTATATCACAGTAGCTTTGTAGTATAATTTCAGATGAGAGATTATGATACTTACTGCCTTTTTTATGTTTCCCAGGATTGATTTTGATATTCTGCATCTCTTCTGGTTCCAGATGAATTTTAGGAAATTTTCTATAACTCTATGAGGAGTACTAATACCATTCTAATTGGGATTGCACTAAGTGTGTAGAACAATTTGGAGAGTAAGGCCATTTCCACAGTGTTGGTTCTTCCTACCAGGAGGAAAGGAAAGTATCATTACATTTTCTGAAATACACTATTACTTTTTTTTTCAGAGAACTGGACTTTTCACAGTATAAATCTTTTACTTTCTTTGTAATAATGATTCCTCACTAATTCTTTTTTACTTCTTTTCGGTATTATCATGAAAGGCATGGTGTCCTTATATCTCTATCATTACATTCATTGTTTTTGAAAAAAATACTATTGATATTTGAGTCTCAAATTTTTTCTGCTACATTATTAAATCTACAAGTATCAATAAACAGACTTAACTACAGACCATATTCTAAAGTGAAATAGATCAGACCTGAATGTGCAAACATCATATTGTTTTCCTGAAAGAGAAAATAAAACCTAAAAAATACAACAGATATTGTGAAAAGGGAATATGTTCAGAAAGGAATGAATTACTGACATGAGGAAGACAGCAGTGGGAATTGGGGAAAGAGGCATATCTATGTACATAGGCCAGAGGGTATAGAGAATTCTACTGTGGATTTCTGCTGGTCTGTTGAAAGGAGCAATTGATGCTTAACTTTTAGTCTTTTTTTTCCGTAAAAAGTTTATCTCTTTATTAAAGGATGTTTTTCTCCAATCACATGTTCCATTCTTTAAAAACGATGTATAGAAACTTAATAAATGCAAAAAAGTAAAGATTACTTTCAATCAAAATTTAGAAGAGAAATAATGAAGCACAAAAGGTACAAAAGGAGATATTTCAGGAGAAAAAAAAATATATATATATTTGCAATATCTGATTTTCCCTTTTTCCTACTTTCTTCTTTATTTCTAATACCATTTTGTTTCTTTTTCCAATTCTGCATACATCTGGTAACCTAAAAAACGAAGATGAAGACAACACTGGGGCTGGAGAGGCTCAGCAGGTGCAGTGGAGCAGGAGTTCTCCCACTCTCAGGCCTGGCCTGGCCTGGGGCTGAAGGGATCCAGTGAGCGCAACGCAGTGGAAGCGCTCCAATAACTACTTTCAAATTCACATTATTTTGTTTAGTGAAATTCTGTATCATTTCTATTTTGCTCTTTTTTATTGCTATTTCGCATGTTCATTCAAAGACACATAAATCTGGTTTTCACTCTTTTATGTTATATATTTCTTCTGTTCAGGGAGTGAAAGAGTCCCACATTAGAAAACAAAGTGTGAAAGAAGAATCACCAACACTAGAGTAACAAGTGCAGATACAGCAGCCCACATTTAGATCAATGAAACCAACAAGATACTATGTTTAGAACTTGAGTTATTTATATTATATATGTAAAGATTATTTGCAGTTGAGCAAACCAGGATTCATAAGAAGTCAATTACCCTTTCCATATTGCAGAGTCAGTAAGAACTGAGGCCTGGAGTCAGAGGCAGTTTTGGTCATTTAAACTGGAACAGTGCTTTAAGTGTTGATAACACTGTGGGCTCTCTGTAAGCCTCAGTTATCGTCTTTAAATTAATGGGTGAAGATTTACTGAATACCTCATAATGATGTTACTATGAAGATGACAAAAATAAAACATGACATTTGTTGAGAGCTGACCAGGCACACACCATTGCTTGATGCACACTTTCAATATTGGTGAACTTATTTGTTAGTTACTCTGTGAATGGATGTACTCAACTCAATTTACAGATGAGGAAATAGTCTAAAAGAAGTTAAGTGGCCTGAAAAATCTTACTGTGTTCCACAGCTCTGGTAAATTTTTCAATTTCTCTATTCTGAGTTTAGGACATAGGTAAAATGCACATTATATTATGCACTTTCAATCTCAGACACTACCAAAATGGAAAGTTCAAATCAATATGGGGAAGTAGACATGAGGAGCAAATGTTTCAGTTATTACCACGTTGAGCATAGATAATGAACTAAACATTATCACACAGGTATAAATTCATATATGATTTATAAATACCTTTGCTCAAGTATATGATGGAATACGAAGTCTTGGGAATGAACCAGAACATGGTCTCTTCAACTGCCTTCACAATCAATAGCTAGTGAATTAGCTGGGAACAATAGGACACTCTTGTATTCCAGGAACTCTAGGACTACAAAGCAGAAGGATACCACATATGAATTTAGCCTCTCATTAGCCTTTGCCTATTGTTTATCCTGGAGCAATTTAGCAATTTAAGGTGATCCTGTCTTAAAACAAACAGTTTTAGAGGACTATGGTTATAACTCAGTGTGTGCAATGTTCAGCCTCTAGTGCCGTAGAATGAAAGAAAAGACAGGTAGCAAAGTATAAAATCTTGTGGTGAGACAATGTTAGAGGAAAGCATAGCCATAGAAAGTGGAGACCAGGAAGAACACCTAAGGATGCATGTCACCCTTACTACAAGTCAGGTAGCCTGAGCAACCCCACAAACCAAACAGGAGACAAAATGTGCCAACTTGCCTGTACGTAATTCTTGTAAAAGAAGAAAGCTAAATCATGGCATCTGTATAATTTCCTATTTTTTTTATAATTTAGAATTACTTTGTAAGAACTGGTAGTCTTGGTGGTACAGATTTAGTTGTGCCAGCTCTCATGACTCATCTAAAGAGACAATATTTAAAAACAAGTCCCTGAATGATGTGATCAGCATTAGAGGATCTCATGAGGCTAAGCTTCAACCCAATGAGACAGGAGTCTTTTAAGAGAGACCACAGAGATGCATGTATATAGAGAAAGATCTTAAAAGAACACAGAGAGCCAACCCTACATTATATTTCCAAAACTGTGAAGAAATTAACTCTTGGCATTTGAACCACCTAGTTTATAATATTTTGTTATGGCACCCCTAATAGTCAACTTTTCCCTGACTTCTGCCAAGATTGGGCATAGGCTTTTAAAACTGGGTGAGCTTATAAGCTTCATTTGTACCCACTGAGATGTGATAGTTCATCTAGTCATCCATTTAGTAATTATGTTTAGGTGCCTACTATGTCATTTCTAGCTCAGGCTTATGATCATGAGACATATACAGCTGTACTGGGTGCTCTGTAATTGGTTTAATACTCTGCTTTCACTCCCTTTCAAGGGTGTTAAATTTTTTCTTTTGGAGTCGCACAATTTTACTTTGCAAATTCTGAAATGATGCTGCTCCTTTGAGCATTTTTCTAAGAGTTGGTTGCACCAGAGTAGACCAAGAGAGTAACTCTTGCCTGACAGAGATTGTTCTTTCCATCTGTGCACTTACTGAATGCATGACTAACCTAGGAAGAAGGCATTTCAGGAGAAGACAAGTAGGTAAGTGCATGGCTATGGTAGAAAGATGCTGACATGTTAAGGGCAAAGCAATGAAAACATCAATTTCTTTTTCTCTTTTTTCTCTCTTGCTTATAAAATCTAAGTTTATATATCATGTTGTTTATCTTATGTAAGAAACCATAAATGTAATCAAGGTGTAAAATAAAAGATAATGAAGAATATAAAGGCCTTTTTTACAAATGGGAAGGGGATTATGAAGTGGGGCAAAGGGAGTAGTGAAAATGATTAAAAATATTGAGATCTGTTAAACTAATTCAGCTATACCAGCTCCATGAAATAATTGGAATCTTTTTATAATATGAACATGTAATAGCAAAAAATAAAATACAAGGGAAAAAAACAATGCCTCCTTCTTATACAGTTTCTTGGATCTAAATTTACAGCCTGAAAACTGAAGAATAAAAGTGATATTCAATGATTGCAGCCCATGCATTATCCTGTCTTTAAGTAGTTCTATACACTAAACTACATATGACTTAACTACCTCCTAGAATTACTGCAAAAATCAAAGAAGAAGAACAATGCGGCTAAGAAAAAAACAATTTAAATCTTTACAAGTAGGAAATACCCATTATATCTTTAACTATGCATCCAAAC
This sequence comes from Myocastor coypus, assembly GCA_004027025.1. Lineage (NCBI taxonomy): Eukaryota > Metazoa > Chordata > Mammalia > Rodentia > Myocastoridae > Myocastor > Myocastor coypus. The sequence continues at coordinate 16,884 of PVJA010035926.1, read as the reverse complement.
TGATCAGTCATTTCTATCCTAGAATTAAGGTACTAACTGTCATAAATTTTTTTAGGAGAAGCTATGCGTTTTTAGTAGAAGGATTCCTTCCCTAGAGTCACAGGTCCCCTAGAGTTCTGCTTTCAACGCCACTTTGTTCTGTTTCCTCAAATCTGGCAAATTGGTTGGATTCCTAATGATATTGCTCCTTAATTCCTACATCCTGTCTCTGCTCATTCCACCCCTGACTAATGCGTGACCTTTTCTGACTGAATTATTGAAAACCATTAATCATTTTATTGCTTCTGATTGACAAAATTTGTCAATTGTGCTGTGCCATTTATTAAGCTTTTCTTGGGCTAGGCAAGGGTCATGGTGAGCACTGGTTAAAACTTCCCAAACTAATGTAACTTAATTAGAATCTTTCAGCTTCTGCAGTTTAGGCTAAGAAGCCCCTGATGAGTATGCCACAGAGCACGAAGCAACAAGAAACACAGAATTAGTTGCTATGTAGCAAAGCTGAAAAGTATTGAACTTCCAGATAAGGAAGTTATTTGAACCCTTATATAACTTAAAATTCTTCTGAGATTCCACAGCGCAAGCTGAGGTATTTCCTTTCCATTGAAGTGACATGGATTAGTACAAGGAAGGTGTTTTAGTCCAGGGATGGTAGTCTCATACTGTTTTACTTTCATCATCATCATCTATTGCACCCGTGATTAAGAAAGAGGGCTTCTGATAAAGCCACAGCCTGAAATAAGGAAGGCATTTATTTATATCTGATGGAGACCACTACAAAGTGATTTTGAGCAAGATTTAAAATTAATCAGTTGTTTCTCTGTTTACTTGTGAGTCTGTCCCAGGCCTAGGCTGCTTGTCTGATGAAGCGCAACTGATTCATGGTAAGTCAATCTCATGAGTCACTGTTCCTGACTGAGGCTTACAGTTGCCAATGATGCCATAATCCTTGGAAGGACAAGACAAGAACACAGCTGAGGATGCCTGGGGCAAACCAATAACTAGATAGGAAATGTAGCTGCAGGCATCTGACTCCTGTGTTGATCAAACTAGAGATAAGACACTTCTCCTAAATTAACATAATTTATTACCTGGAGAAGTCCTTCAGCTGACTTTCATGGTCCTGCTCAGTTCCTCCTGCTTTGCACTCTAACCCCTTCCTCTGTTTGGAAACCAACTAAAAATAGACCACGCAAAAAAGTTCTTTGTCTCAGACCAAAGAAACTCATAAATCCTGCAGTGTTTTGATCCTCTTGGAGCTCTAAAATCATATATATTTTTTTTTTTTTGAGACAGGGTCTTGTTATGCAGTTCAGGCTGGCCTTGAGCTCACTTTTGTAGCCCAGGCTGGTCTCGAACTTGCATCGATCCTCCTGCCTCAGCCTCCCGAGTGCTTGGGATTACAGGCGTGCGCCACCACGCCTGGCTAAAATCATATTATTTGTCTCTTTTATTTAAATCTTTGCTATCCACTTTTTTGTGACTTTGTGAGCATGACTAGTGCACTAGATAGATAGACAGACAGACAGACAGACAGACAGACAGATAGACAGAGGGATAGATAGATAAATATAGATAGATAGATAGATAGATAGATAGAGGGATAGGTAGAGGGATAGATGTATGTATGGATGGATAGATAGATGTGATGCTGATTTACTCCACGAACTTCAAGCTGATCTTTCCAGTTTAATGTTTAAGTAGCTTTTGAGAATTGCAAAACAGAGCCTTACCTTTTACTTAAAGTTATACTGCAATTATATCCTTATTAAGATAGAGATAATACATTTTATCTGCTTCTAAGAAAAAATTTTTTGGGTTAAGATCTCAACCTCCTCCATGATTGACAAGCGTGATATACATAGATTTTATTTGATAGCTTCCCAAATTTTAGTACTTATATCCTTCATTTGCAGATAATCAGTTAATCAGTTTGTTAGAATTTTGTTGCTGGGACACATTAACTGATTATATACATATTTTTTTCTGATGTTCCAGAGATTTTGTTCCATGATCACCAGGCTCCAAGGCATATATATTAATGTAGGAATGCATGGAACAAGAAAGTTTTTCACCTTATGCTAAGCTAGAAACACAGAACAAGAGAACCAGAGAGACAGAGAGAGACAGACAGACAGAGACAGAGACAGAGAGACACAGAGAGAGACAGACAAAGACAGAGACAGAGAGACAGAGAGAGACACAGACAGACAGAGACACAAAGAGAGAGAGAGACTGAGAGAGAGACACAGAGAGAGAGAAGAAGGAACTGTACTAAGGATGTACCACTTAAACGCAAACCACTAGTGATTTACACCCCCTAAGTAAGCCCCACTTTCTAACAATGCAGTTAGATATGAAGTCATGAGTTTAGGGCCCTCATGATCCAGTCATCTCTGTAGGACCTACCTATGAATATATGATTCACCCAGTTCTTCAATCCATGAGTCTTTGGAGAACAATTCATATTTAAAATGTAACAATAAAGGTTTCAACTTCTTTCCAAAAAGGCTGTAAGAGTGCACTGCATAATAACAGGAAGCATAACTGTCATGCATAACCAGGCAAAGCCCTGCAATTTATTATTACTATTAAATTTATTTACTTACTTACTTATTTATTTATTTATTTATTTATTTATTTATTTATTTATTTTTGCAGAATCAGATATAGAACTCAGGCCTTTGTGCCTACCAGGGAAATGACCATAGTGATTTTAAAGGGAAATGACCATAGTGATTAGAACCAATGTTGAAGCCTTCCTACATTTAGAGAAAAATTGTGGATAGGAGAATCATTAGGTGATAGAAAAGGGACAATAAGCGAATGTGCAACTCATTCTTAAATCTTTCTCCTCATGGCCTGCTTCCTCCGAAAGGCTTCTCTCACAATGATTTGTCATCATCAAAGTTGTCCCTCAAAGATAATGCATCACTTTTAATGTTTATCCATTCTCATCAAACTATTACTTACTAAGGATATCTCTCTGTTCAGTAGTAGGCCTTGGAATAAAAGTTGTGTTATAAATCAGCATATGTCTGTTTTTTGTTTTTTAAACTTGTCAGCTAGTAGAGGAGTGAGTGCGTGTGTGTGTGTGTGTGTTATGTTTTTACACACACAGTATCTAAGTTGTGTGTATGTTATGGCATGCATTATAGGGTAGATACAATTGTCATTTGTGTGCTGTAGGTGCAATGCTTTTTACTGATTATTCATTTTTCTTAAATATAAAGTCAATTCAGAATGAAGTTATGATGAAGGCCTTAGACTGGACTTATGCTATGCAAAAGGCTTAGCTCTCTGTAACTTTTGTTTTCTAATTCACTCAAGCTTACTTTTTGTTTCCTGCCTGTTTCATGCTGAACAGACAAAAATGTTTACTTCTGATGGAAATGCTCCCCAAGGGTTCCTGAGGATTAGGAATTTAGACAGAAAGAGTGGGTGTGGATCAGAACCAAGAAATTGGGGAGAGGGCTCAAAAAAGGAAGCAAATATTTTCTGATCATCATGGATATGGTCTTTCTTCTATCGGGTATGGAAAGCCCCCAGAATTCCAGGCAGACCATCTGGTTAAAACATATGGAAATTTTGAAGCTATAAGAATAAATTAAAAGGTCAGGGCAAGGGGTCTGGAGATAGCTCAGGGAAATAAGTGCTTGCTTGGCAAATGCATGTCCTGAGTTTGATCCCTTGTACCACAAGGGTACAAAACTATAATAATTAATTAATTAATTAATTTTAAAAAGGTGAGTGTCAATATGAAATTGTAATTTAGCCCAGTTGTTCCTTCCTAATGATCAGAATCTTTCCCTTTCACACTATCTATTGTATCTTTCTTATTTTATTTATTCTTTCTGTTTCTTACACTAGCATGAGAGAAAAAGAGCAAAAGCAAGAAATAATAGTAAAAAGACAATAAAATCCTTTAGCCCCCAAGTTGACTATTAGCCTGGGAAGATCAGACAACAATGGGCACTGGATTTCCCTCTAAATCAGTGAAAATAACTGCAATAACCTGGTGAGAAGATTGCTGCTCCTTTTTTAACATGCAGGAAATTATCCACCCAAGGATCCAGTCATATGTGAGTTTGGCCAAGATGACTAAAGTTGAGTCTGGGGAAAAATTAGTCAAAATAGCAGTAGATCCCCAAAATTCTATTTGGGGACTTTTCTTCCCCACTTCCATCTTGCACCATTTTCCTCCTCGGAGGCAACTCCCTTTCTGAGATATCCCCTTTTCTTTGCAAGGAAATAAATCTTTTTAATTCTGAAGTAGTTTAAAAATGGGTGATAAAATGGAAATCAACATTCATTTATGGGTATTTTCAGGTAACACTGCCTTGTAACTCATGGCTTGTTTCAACAGTAACCATTTTCTCCTAAATTTGCACTGGGATGTCACTTCCCATGCTTTCTCATCATCAGATCTGTTCTGGAAGCACATTTAATTGGAGACTATATCTAGCACTTTACGAAAATATGTCACAAAATAGTTTATAACCTACAAAGACTGTGAAATTTTGGTATTACAATAGCTACAAAATATATTAATTATCATGCAATTATTGAGCAGTTGTACATATTTAGCATCACTCTCAAAGGCCTTCTGAGAGAAGTTTAGCATTAAAAGTATAAAACTCTGGGAAGCATGAAAATTAAGTTGGCAATTTCAGATGGATAAAGCCTGAGGTAATTTATGTTACCAATCACATTTCCAAGAGTAGAGCCTAAGACCAAGTATTTATCTCTCCAAGATCAAACAACCAGGAAGGTCCAGAGTTTTTTTAACCCAGAGCCCTCAGGCTCCCCCAGTAGGAACTTAGACTTTTCAGCACACTAACTTTCTAACTCTCTCTGAAGTTTTAGGTGCCAACTAGCCCAAGCATGACTCACTTTCCTTCCCCTCCTCATCACTTCTACTGACCTACCAGCCTGAAAAATTAAAGGCTATTAACATCACAGAAGTAAAATCTCTACATGGCACCAGAAGGTACAAAACCTGTCACATTCCCTTAAAAACAGGGAATGGAATATGGACCAAGGAGCTGCCTAATGAGTACAGTGTGGCTGAGAGCTATTGATTGTTTCTGCCATCTTATGGTGGTTTTCTCAAACATCAGTGCAGACACTGAAGCTATTTGGAGATAATTCTGCTGACAAGAATGTATTAGCATATATGTTTTCTGATGATTCATATGCCTGTTATCAATTAAATTATTCATATTAAAATTTATTGATAAATAATTTTATTCAGGCATCCTAAAACATGATAGCTCAGTTGTTTTTCATCTTAAAACATAGAATGTTTTCTACTCATCAATTATTGCCTGAGCCAACTCTCACTGCCTATCACACAATTTTTTGTTTGCTTGTTTTTTGAAATAGTCTTGCTTTGTAATCAGCCTGGCCTTAAACTCACGGTGTATCCCAGGCTAGCCTTGAACTAACAGTAACTATCCTGCTGCAACTTCCAGATCTCTTCGATCACTGTCATATAGCACCACACCCCACTTTGTGAGGTGGCTATGCTCCTGTTCTAAAAGGTTTCCCTGCTTCCTGCATTCCCATCCTCTACCATTAATCTTATGTATTAAATTCTGACGCAGTTATCTCCTAAAATAAAGCAAAGACCATATAAGAATGCTCCTCTGTAACGAATGTGTTCTAAAGTTCAGAAGCTTTTGCTGTCATTCACAAAACTGGCCTAAAAAACAATACTTTTTTTTTTTTTTTTTATCAACTGCCCCACTCACAGTACCCATACACATCCTATGAGCAATCCTTCTTCTGTATTGTTCTTATGCCTCTGTGCCAATCAGTGATTTTACCTGTATTTCTTAAAACAGTAATTAAAATTTATCAAATAATACCACTTCAAATACAATAAGTGCTAACTACTTTCATGCTTTCTCTGACCAATAGCTCCTATGTTTCCATTTTCTTCATGTAGTTAGCCCTGCTATATTTGTTATCTGGTGTTAAAAGTCATGTCTTGCCTCTGAATCATTTCACTTTGAAAAAAAATAGTTCTGCTTCCAATCTTATCTATCCTTATATCTGTGCACATGTCAACTTTCCAGTGAAATTTCACCATGTTGTTCTCTCATCATCTGGAGAATTTTGCCTATATTCTTTGCTTTAGCAATACCATATCTCATAACTTATATCTATGTCCATTGACTTTTCAAATGATACCAAATGTCGAAGTCTTGCAGAAAGTATCCACTATTATACAAAAACGATATTAACATTATTTCTTTTTTTTTAACTTCCTGCACCACTTTGATAAGAAAACATATTTGGTTATTCCTTTATTGGAATTATTCCTTTAATAATTATGACCTTGGACAAGTCCCTTAAGTAAAGAGTAAGAATATATGTCTTATATGATTTTGGGGGGCCTAAAATAAAATTAAAGATATCTGTGGATGATGTCTAATATACAGAAAGTAGCAAAACTATTATAGCTCTTATTTGGTTTGTTCGTTTTGCATTTAGTAATATACACACGGACACACACACACAACTGTAAACTGAGAACAGACTCAAGTGTTTGCCCTCTAGAATACTGTTTTACCACCAAAATTACGATGATCACAATCATTTATTTTTATTTATTCATTTTTTTTGAGACAAGGTCTTGCTATGCAGTTCAGGCTGGCCTTCAGCTCACTTTTGTAGCCCAGGCTGGTCTCGAACTCGTACCAATCCTCTTGCTTCAGACTCCCGAGTGCTGGGATTACAGGCGTGAGCCACCACGCCCGGCGATCACCATCATTTAATCTTCATCTTTATCATAAACTTAGTATAAAGTTTACTATTTCTGTATTTAAGCTCACAAGTCCCTCATCTGAAATCCCAAAACCAGAGACTCTATAATCCAAAATTTTTCATGACCACATGCTGGGACTACTTAAATTTATTTAATGAAATGTGCTAAAATCTATTTATTTTAGGATTTTCAGAAATGTATCAATGTGTCCGGTTGCTAGAAATTTCCCAGACTATCAAAATATGTTTTTCATAAAATTTTTCCAAAATTGGAAAGATGGTCACTTCTCAAACATATTGGGGCTTCAAATGTTTGGAAGGCTGTGGTCTTGGAATAGTTATGATTACCAAAGTCCCATATCAAGCCCTTCTTCCATAATCATATATGCTGCTTTACCTCCTCTACTTTTGTGCCTCCCATTAGGCACAATATATATATGAATTAAAACAGAAAAACTTAACAAAATAATACGTACTCACAGTATTTGCTGTCTTTGAACCAGTTATTTATATTACCAGATATATGCACACAAAATTGGAACAAGATAGAAAAAAATAAATTAAGAAAAAAAATAAATTAAAAAAAGAGAAACGATTGAAAAAAGAGACAAAAGACACGTTAAACATTAACTGCTCTTTTCCATAGACCAGCAGAGTTGCACAGACAGTTGTACAAACCATCCTGTGGCTTTCTCCCACTCCCTACCTTTTCCTTTTTGTTAGCTCAATAACTGATTCCTTTGGAATAAGTTCATTCCCTTTACCCAGTGTCTATTGTACCTTTCCGTTTCCATTCATAATATATTTTTGAAGCGTCTTGTAGATATTCTCAACTCGAGCCTATTTTATGTCTATTTCCCAGATACATTACTTAGGGCCCAATTAGAAAATGGGAACTTGAACCCACTATTAGCATGAGCTTAGGCTTACAGCTATATTTTCTCACAGAAAGATTTCATTTTCCATCCATATCTCAGAAGGAATTAAAGTTTCCATGTTTTCTGTATCAATGGATAGATTCTGATTTCTTTTTCTTAATCATGCACTTTTAAGGATGAAAATATAGGTTGGCAGTGGAGTACTTGCCTACTTGCATAACTTCGTTGATTAAATCCTCAGCACTGAAAGAAAGAAAGAAAGAAAGAGAAAAAAAGAAAGAGAAAAAAGAAAAGAAAAAACAATGAAGGAAAGGGTGGTGAAAGAAGGAGGATGATAGGAAAGAAGGAAGGAAGAAATGAAATGAAAGAAGAAAAAAGGTGGAAGCAAGCAGAAAAGGAAGTAGAAAGGGAAGAAATAAGGAAAGAACTTTTCGACAAATATTTTTCCTTAAGAAATGACTTTTGATGGATAGTTTAATATCTTCTAGCATTGGTTTTGATATACTGATTAGAAAAGCAGAACTTTGTAAACATGAAAGCAACGGGACAATTTCTAAATATATCCCATCAAGTCATAACTGCAGATCTTAATAGAGCCCTGAGGTCTCTAGGACATCAGGAAACTTTACCTCTAATTGACATGTGCGCAAATAAACCTGAACAAATTATCCTGAGGATAATGAAGTAATGAAAAGATTAAGGTGAGAAAGAAATTGCCAAGGTTGGGCTGAGCTCCACCAGACTGAGTTATTGCTTTCATATCCTTGGTAACTTCACTAACAAACTTAAGTAAGAAATGGAGTAATAACATTCGGAAATATTTTTCAGGAATACGATTTTATGCCTAGTTCTATTTCCCTTCTAATACTTCTAATATCTTTTGTCTTTTTTTTTTCTGACAGCGTATCTCAGAAGTAATATATTTTATTTTAAGAAACGAGTTTGGGTTTTGTTATTTGTTCAAGGTGGTCCCTAATGAAAGTTTTTGATACTGGTCCACTTTTGGCCTGTACCTGTAAATCCAGCACTCAGGAGGCTGAGGCAAAAGTATTATAGTAAGTTTATGCCCTGCTTGGACTGGAAAGCAAGATCCTATCTCCAAAATAAGCTAAAAAGTCAAAAGTCAAAATTGATGCAAGATAGCATGAGACTATGGTAAAGCAACTGAAGGACACAACATGAATAATACAAACATGATTGTTAATATTCTTGCTGCCAAGACTTCAGCTCCTCATATTGTCAATAATAACTTGTATCATTTTTTCTCCTCAGGATGAATATTTACATGTTTGTCTCTTCCTCACCCCTTATCAGCCATGTAGACTCCTAGATCAAGCCCAAGGGCAGAAAAAGACTCCCTGATAATTTCATAATTTCCCCAAGATAATAATAATTTTGGGTTAATTTATTTGTCACCAGGCAGGCTAATACTCCATCATGAACAACCAGCAGGGCTATTCTTTCCACTCTTAAAAATAATTAAATATATTTTAGACACTAAAGGGAAAGTGACATAGAAATATATTCCCCTTTTAGTAATAATTTTGATGTCACCTCTTTTTCCATTCAGAAATCAGAAATTCACTCTTTTTTCAGTATCAATCTTTATATATATATATATATATATATATATATATATATATATATATATATTTGATGTGGGAGGGGTAATGTGATTTAAGGTACACCAGTTGACCACTGTGTCTTTTGATGCCTGAGCTGTTATAAAGTCCATAACAAAAACAAAGCAAAACAAACAAACAAACAAACAAAAAACCCAACTAGATGTTCTCAAAAACAGAGGCTGTGTTTGTACCTTGAAAGAATCTTGGCAGCCAGTCATACTTGAAGTATAAAACTTTATTCTATGCCCTCTAGCATATATAGTGAATATATATATATATATATATATATATATATATATATATATGTATCTCACTAAGTAGTTCATACTTGTCATCCTTCCTCAGCACTGGCATTACAGGTGTGTACCACCATGCCAAGTTTCAGAGGCCCACTCAGCACCTGGGGCCACCATGGCATGAGATACTAGGGATAGAACCTGGGTCCTTGCACTTGTCAGGCAGCTGCTTATGCCACAGAGCTATCTCCTCAGCCCATCAATATTTATCCTTAGTGCTACTGAATTTCTTCCTTGGGCTAGGCTTTTGATTTCATAACTGTAGTAAAAGAAGTTGAATAAAGTTCCACTTGTATGCACGAACTTCTACCCTCCTTCCAACAAGGCTGGCAAAGCAATAGAATTAATGAATAAATCTATCTACTATGGAAGTTGAGACACATGTCTAATGACTAGGTATAGTGAAAAGTAGATCACAGAGAAGGACATCTTGTAATAATAGATTCTAGTACAACAGATGGGATAGGTAGCAAAATATGAGCATGAAAGGCAATGTGATTTGAGGTACATCAGTTGACCACTGTGTCTTTTGATGTCTGAACTGTTATAAAGTCTATAACATCAACAAAACAACTGAATGTTCTCAAAAAAAGAGGCTGTATTTGTATCTTGAAAGAATCTTGGTAGTCAGTCATACTTGAAGCATAAAACTTTATTCTATGACCTCTAGCGAAGAATGAACATAGGCACATCTCATTTGTAGAGAGAAACAGTAGGTCTCTTGTACTGATGGATCTCCAGCATACGGATCTCTATATACAAGGAACAGTGTCCATAATGGAACTGGACCATGACAACATCCTGGGAACAGCAAAATTTCTCTAGGAATTATATGAGTCCAGAATCTCAAAGCCATAAATCAGTGAGGAATGGCCGAGTCATTTGTTGCCATGGATACACAGTTCTGAGGAATCCTATAAAAGGTGTTTCTGTCCAGTCAGGTGAGAGCTTATATTCTTGGGAAACTTTGCATCAATATTAATGGAGTTCCATCTAAATTCACAAGGTTGAGCTTCAGATCTTTGACTATAGTGATATAAATATAATTGTATACAAAATGCACATTATATTTGCTCTTTGATCTCTATTCTCTTAACCTTTTGCATGTCTTCATAATTGTAGTGAAAACTCCACCCAACAGGTACCGCTCAGGCTTCAGGTATTGTACCCACTCACACTATAGGGTGATTATAAAAAGTCTGAGTGATGGCTTCTTTTATATAACAATTTTCTCCAATCCCTGTTCCAGGTATCTTCTTTGTTGTTCTTAAGCTACATTCTCAAACTTTTTTGAGGGTATAAAGTGCCATATTCTATTTTTTAGTTAACTAATTAAGTATGAGGTCTTGCTATGTAACTCAGACTACTATTGATCATACTGTCTCAGCCTTCCTAACCCTGGGATTACAGGCTTGGGTCACCATGCATGGTCTTGGTGCTTGGATCAGCATTCCTGGAGCCAGCATATTATGCAGTATCAGGCATCAAACCTGGGACCTTGAACTTTCCAGGCAGGCTCTTAAATCACTGAGCTATGTCACCATCCCTAAGTATGATATTCTGAAAATGTTCACAAAATTTTTTAATTTATAGAGGTATAAATCCATTTATTTTCTGGTACTAGGGATCCAATATAGGTCCTTCTCCATGCTAAAATGTTTTAGTACAGATCCTTTCATCTATCAAAATTTCACTAAAGAAAAGAGGGAAAGCCTATTAATAGATGATAGATGACCGATAGATGAGAGACAGATGAGACAGATGATTGATATAGATAGATGATAGATATCCATAGATAATATACATGGAGATAAAGAGATAATAGATAGATAGATGACAGATAGATAGATAGATGACAGATAGATAGATAGATAGATAGATAGATAGATAGATAGATAGATAGATAAACTAAATGGATATTTTTGTGCATGAAAATATCTCCAGGAAGAAGAATAAAATAACTGCTTTGTTTCCTTCTAACTTAGTGGTTATTGGACAGGTAGAGTAGATGCTCACAGTATATTTTTTCATGTCTCTTGTATTAATCAAATGAATTGGTTATTCAAAGAAAAAAATTAAATTATATAAATAATAATATGCAGTTTTAAATTGCACATTAACTTTCTTACTACTTTCAACAAGTAGCACATCTTTAAGTTTCTAAACTTTCACAATACTTTTCCCTGTCTTTCCTCTCATGGGAAGAATTAAGCCTAGAAACCTCTCATAGAGAAAAGTATGGTGGAGATTTATCAGGACAGCAACAGCACTCAGATCAAATGGTGTGCTCATCTCCTGCAGAAAATGAATTTTCCTCCCAGTTCTCTGATGCAATCTCTCTTAGACATGTCTAAATCATGTACTGGCCTGAGTCCCCTCCTAGGTGTGGTCATGGTGTCCTAAAGTTCATCTCTTGCAGCAATTGGTCAATAGCTGCTACTGTCTATCTTCAACCCACATAAGCTGTGACTTAGATTCAATAGCACGTAGCTCATATTCTCACATATTTCTCTTTGATGTCTAAATTTGTATGGTCACTACTGAAGGTAATCATTTTTCAAATATTACAATATCTTTTAAACTTATAAAAATATAGATGCCTTGAGCTAACATTTCGTAGATATTTAAGCTGACATTTAATGTGAACAATGAAGGATAAACAGGAATTGTTCTTTTTTTTGAGACAGGGTCTGATTATGTTGCTCAGTTTGGACTTGATCTTATGGGGATCCTCTTGTCTCAGCCTCATCAGTGTTGGGATTACACAAATCTGCCACAATGCCCAGCAGGAATTATTCATTCTTAACAAAACGTATGTGCCTACTTTCTTGGGAGAGATGCTATTCTGAGAGCGAAAGCCTTGACTATGTTAACTTTCAATCTCAAGCACTAGGCTTGCCTTCCACAACCTTACACACCCATTAAATATTTAGTGCAAATAAGTTTATTCAAATTTTAAATTTCTCCGTAAAATAAAGTACACTCTAAAAAGTTCCGTTTTTTCATTCTTCAAATTTCTCATTGGTACATTCTTTCACCAGGGAGACAATTCACCAACTCTATTGCTTAGATTTGGCAAACGGGAGAACAGCATGATCCTGAATCATGTACTTCCTTTGTTGAAGTGCACAAAATATTTCTGTCTGATATTAAAGCTTTTTCCCACCTACTCCACTCTTATGAATATTTCTGAAGAAAATCCATTTTGGAGACGATTTATCCTCATTTACATCTAACACTCCCCGCTCTGCACTCAGTGGAGGAGCGCTAGAAAGATCAGGACACCGGAAAAGGGTGGGGACCACAGAACCAAGTGCACACGGGCCTCCAACCAGAATTAGTCAACATGAAGGAAGTGCCACTTTTTCAAAGTACAGAAATGACTATGACTGATAATTGCAAAGGGTAGAGTGTAAAAAAAAAAAAAAAAAAAGTGAAGTTGTGTGATGCTGCAGATGTATCAGTAAATGCGGTCCACCCAGAAAATGTCATCTGGACAAGTGAGCTCAGCAGGATGGTACATATCACATGGCCAGAAATAGTGCACCTCTGACTTTGACAAAAAAAAAAAAAGAAAAAAAAACTTTCTTCTTTTAGCACCAAACTAGAAGAGAAAATACCTCTGCACCATGTGCTGGAAGGACATTGCCTATGGGTCTAATAATTTTTATTTTATTTAAAAATAGTGAGAAAATGGCATTTACCATCTGGTCAATCTCAAGCATGAAATTAGATGCTAAAATCCTCACCAATAGAATACAGCAAAAAATTAAGATGATTGTACATCACAACCAAGTAGAATTTATCCCCGGAATGCAACAATGATTCAACATACACATATCTATAAATGCAATACACTGTATCAAAACAGCCAAGTGTAAAAATCACATGATCATCTTAATTGATGCAGAAAAGGATTTTGAAAAAGTTCAACATTCATTCATCTTCAAAGTACTACAGAAGATTGGAATAGATAGCCCCCAGCTCAATTTTATAAAAGCTGTCTATGACAATCCAACAGCTAACATGATTCTGAAGGGGGAAAAGCTGAAGTCTTTTACTCTCGGATCTGGTATAAGACAAAGACATCCTTGATCACCCCTGCTCTTCAATATAGTTCTGTAATCATTAGCTAGAGCCATTAGATAAGAGAGAGAAACAAAAGGAATAAGAATAGATAAAGAAGAAGGTGAACTATCGTTATTTGCAGATGCTATGATACTCTATTTGAAAGATCCAAAGAAATCCACCAAGAAGCTACTTGAATTACTATGCAAATTCAGTAGCATAGCAGGATACTCAGTGAATACCCAAAAGTCAACAGCATTCCTCCACACACATAGCAAACTTACTGAGAGAGAAATTAGAGAAACAATACCTTTTACAATACCACCACGGAAAATGAAATACTTAGGAATTAATCTAACTAAAGAAGTAAAAGATCTATTCAATGACAACTATAGTACTTTAATTTACTTTTCAATAGCTTTAATATAATATGTGTCTCAGGGTAGTTCTATAGATTACTAGGCATCACTTCTTTCCCATTGTCTTAGCTTCTCGGACTCGTAGTTTGTTGCACATCTATTAATTTTAGAAAACTCTTAGCCATTATCTCTTTAAATATTTAAGATCCTTGATCCTTCTATATCCCTCTTTCTTTTCCTTCCTCTTTCTCTTCCTCCCTCTCTCCCTTTCCTTTCTCTTTCAGTTTTATTTGCTGTTCATTAATATTAAAATTATATTTATTACCTCTGTCTACAGAAAATTCCTGGCAGCAGTGACATCCCAGCAATATAGAAAAATGCCTACTACCCTATGACATATAATTTCTCAGTACTATGTTCTCTAAAAAGCAGAATTGAAGCAAAAGAAAATAAAGAAAAATCACTGTTTCTTGAAGCACTGTTTGATCCCACTCTGGAATACTGAACAGAGAAGTTAGAATAGAATGTCTTATTTTACCAGAAAATAAGAAAGTAATTTTAAGAAAATGAAAGTGTCAATGAAGACATGAATCAATTGAAAGTGTTACAGGGTACACACTTAGAAAAACTGAAGAAATTTCAAGTTTTATAGTAATGGTTATAACCCTTTGAATCAGTAATTTATGGTGTTATTCAGAAATGAGCAAGGGATCAAAAGACAGAAGGACAGAAAGAGATAAGTTTCATGGAGGTCAGCTCTCTTCTGTAGAAAAGATGTCGGTCAATATTAAATTCTAAAATTATAAAATCATCATTTTGCAGTCACCAATGATATATGTAACTTGTTAAAGGATATGTTGTCCATAAAAGTTGAAACTACTTGGCGCAACTTGCTAACTAGAAAACTGAGAAGATATTTTGCAATAGGAAAATTGCTTAAAAACCATCTTAACCAAGTTCCAGTAATGGAACTGTCACCAGTAATGGAACTAACTGTTATCACCTGGTTCTCAATATGATGGAATAATAAGAAGATAAGATCACTGATGCTGTGTTCTTGTCAAAAGCATTAACTTGAAGAAACAGATAAATCCAGCTGTGGGACATTCAACAGGATATCTGATCTAGAATCTTGATGGAAGCAATGAATTATTTAAGATAAATAGTATGACAATATCTCTTAAATCCAAGAAAATAGTACAGCATGAATAGAATGAAGGGTAAACAAAAAAAAATTGATAGTGTTTTATTTTATCACTGTAGAAACCATCAATTAATTTAGTCATTTCTCAAAACACATTTATTGGAAACTTATTATATATGAGAAACACAGATGCTAAGTTCTTTCACAGCCTGGAGAAAACAGTGACCTTGTGAGACCCTGTCTCAAAGTAAAATAAAGAACATGAGCTGAAAATGTATCTCAGTATGAAGTGCCTGGGTTTGATTCCCAGAACAGGGTGATGGAGGTTGGATAAAATTCACTGCCCAGTAGTTCACATAAAGATATAGGGTGAGCTTTAGGGGCTGTGGGACTGTGTAGCCCTAGAAAGCTCATATTTTTCAGACAAAAGCATGAGAAACTGGGATTTTTAACCTTTCATAACTTGAGTTATAGGCATTTGTAGCCACAACATGTATTATTTTCTGTTTTTCCTTTATTTTCTCTCACTGTATTTTGGACATTGAAAACTGTACTTTGTTTCTGTTCATCTGAGACTTATTTCCCTTCCATGTCATGGGAATAATATTACCATTTTTGTTTCATATTCTGTATGTGGAGTGGATAGCTCATAGAGCCTGGGAGCTCCTCAAGTTCCCTGCAGGAAAGGAGAAAACACTCATCTAGGTAAGCAGCAGGCACTAGGCCGGGTCTTGATGTTTGCAGACAGTTTGTGGCATCATACACATGTGGAATGCAGAACAAGCTGGGCCTAATCTCAGCTGCTAATGAGAATTTCACTGTTCTCTAGAACTGCTCTCCACATCTCAGAAGTGAAAATGCGATTTTCCAAAACACTTACTCATTGTGGCTTTTCTCCTTTGCTTATTTTCCAACATCTAAAGTTTTTTACTGGAGGGACAGCAGACTTTCCTGTATTCTACAGTGAAAATAGCACCATGTCTATCTATCTTTGTGATATAAGAGGGTTCATATCCAGAGGCTTCCGTAGGTTTCTACATATTTCTTCTCTCCAATTTTTTATCCTAAGATTTTTGTAAATTCCAGAAAGGCACAAATAAGTTAAAAACAAAAATTTTCATTCTTAAATGCAAGAAGTGGTAAACAAATTTTTACCTTTCAGGCCCTGGATTAAAGTAAGGGAAACAACTTATAGTTAAGGACCTGCTCCTTGTGTCTAAAGATCTGATATTACAAGAGCTTGATTTTTGTATAGTAGATTTTAATCTACCATTGTTAACAGTTCTGGAAAAATTGTCAATTTATTTTTATTCACTCTCCCCTACTTTTCATGTTCAAGTGCTCATACACACAAACATGAATATTCCTTTTCCCATAAATTTCTCCTTCTGGTTTTACAGTGGGATTAATTTTGAATGATTTAATATTATGAGAAGCAAACTATTAGTGGGTTTGCCATTTAACCTAACTCCGAGATCCACTCAGTACAAAACACACATTTTTACCTTTTCTTGTTCTTTGGAGATAAAATATAATGTTAATTCCATATGACTCCCTACACTTGTCTTTTTAAATGAATATCTAATAAACTGTTTTTATCTTATTTCAATACTATTATCTTCAATTATAGTCTCCCTGCCTGCAATCATACCATCAAAGCAGAGTTTTACTCTCTTCCCATGATGCGGTACATGCAGTCATCGGACTGCAGAAAAATCCAATACTTAAAAATGTTAGCACGATAAG
>PVJA010035925.1:0-21479 GCA_004027025.1 Myocastor coypus | reverse complement strand
GACTATTATATGTCTTGGCGTGTTTTTAGTTGGGTTGATGTTATTTGGGGTTCTGTAGGCTTCAGTTACCTGAATGCCTGATTGTTTTCTCAAATTTGGGAAGTTTTCTGCTATTACTTCTGCCCATATTCTTTTGATATCATTTGTATTGACTCCTTCTTTCTCATTGATTCCCATTAATCTCACGTTGTTCATTTTCATATTGTCTTGCAGATGATGAATTATTTTTTCCTGCATTCTGGTTGTTTTTAAAAGATCCTTTCTTACTCTTTCACTGTCTGCAACTGTGTCTTCAATGTTCAAAACTCTATCTTCATTTTCGTTCATTAGGCTCTGCCAACTTGTGATCGAGGCTTTATTTTCTTGTATATCTCTTTGAAACTGTTTCATGCGATCTATGTCTTTCCTATATTGCTCCGTCAGGGAGTCCATCATTTTTCTATTCTCCTCTACTTTTTTATCGATGTCATCTTTAATAGTATTGAAGTCTGTCATTATGGTTATCCTTTCTCTCTCTAATACAGAGATTATTTCTGTTCTTTTCTCCTTTCTACTTTTGTGTAGTTGTTCCCCTACCTGGGATGCTATTGATTTAGGCATGTCTTTGTCAACTTTAGATATTATTTCTGCTCTGATGTCCTGTATACATTTCTCCAGCCATTTTTCCACTTCATGTATTTCTTTTTTTACTTCAGATGTTATCTCTGATCTCAGTTGCTCTACAAGTTTCTGCACTTGTGTGTCTGCCTCAGATGCTACGAATTCAGAGGTTTCATCTGTATGATTCCCATTTTCTTCCATGATAGTGTCTTCTGTATTTGGTTTGGGTGGGCACGGGCCCTGAGGTTGCCTCCTACTCCTTGTTGTTATCATTTTGTATGGAAGCGACCTCTGCACTTTGGTGGTGTTATGCTGTGTCTCTGGGCGTTTGGTCTGGAGACTCCAAGCTGGTTCCTCTACAGAGGTTCCTGACTCTGTGTTGGAGCTCTCGCTGCTAGCTTTTGTGAATCCTGGAGGATGTGGTTTATAGGTGGAAGTGGAGCTTTGGGATTGAATAGTCCTGGTAGGCTCATGGACCAGATCGGTTGCCAAATGAGCAATTTGATGGGTTCAGTGCTGGAGCTTGGGCTGGAGGGGTTCAAAAAAAAAAAGTGTTGGAGGGGGAGCGGGGAAAGGGAAGGCGGGCCAGGGATCTTGACCCAGCCGGCTCACAGGCTGGGCTCCCAGCGGTGCTGTTTGGGTCTGGGTTGGAACAGGAAGTTAGTGGAGGGAACACGAGGCGGGGCAGAGGAGTGCAGGGGCCTTACCCGCGGCGAGTGCGTGGGCTCAGCTCCCAGCGGTGCGGTTTGGGTCTGGGTTGGAACAGGAAGTTTGTCGAGGGAACACAGAGGCGGGGCAGAGGGGCGCAGGGGCCTTACCCGCGGCGGGTGCGCGGGCTTGGCTCCCAGCGGTGCAGTTTGGTTCTGGGTTGGAACAGGAAGTTATTCATGGGAACGCAGAGGCGGGGCAGAGCAGCGCACGGGGCTTACCCGCGGCAGGCGCGTGGGCTTGGCTCCCAGCAGTGCGGTTTGGGTCTGGGTTGGAACAGGAAGTTCTATATCAGCATATTAATTAAATATTTTTTTACACTATTCAGAGTGTGATAGCTTATTTTTATTTTATTTAATTTTTTTTTTTTTTTTTTTTTTTTTTTTTTTTTTTTTTTTTTTTTTTTTGTCTTTTTGAGACAGGGTCTCAGTATGCAGTTCAGGCTGGCCTTGAGCTCACTTTTGTAGCCCGTGATAACTTATTAAAATTTATATTCAGTGTCATGAAATGATGTTTGTATTACTCAAAATAATGTCTTGATGACAATATTTTCTTTTACTTCTCATCACTATATTTTTAAGAAATTTTTTGTCAAAAATATATTATATGTATTATTAAGTCTTATGAATTGTCTGTTTATATTTTTACGAGAGAGTTCCTAGTGCTCAGAGGCAATCAATAAATATTGAGTGAATAACTAAATGTAATTTTTCAGATGAAACTTAATTATAAAACTTTTTAGAGGCTGTACAAAACAATATAATATTGCGGTGAAACTTCAATTTAAAGTACCTTTAAAAAGATATAAAACCTATGATTACAAAGACTAGTAAGTTCTTTTACATCTACACAATAATAAAGGAATATATATATATATATATATATATATATATATATATGAGAACTGATATTAAATTTGCAAGTTAGCGGTGTAGTCAGCACCTGAGGTGTTATAATATTTTAATGTAAAAGGAAGACACGTTCTAATGTGCTATGTAAAGATAAGCCAATATGCCTATGAAATTAATTTCTGTAGAGTTCCTCCATTATTTAAACTCAGACCATTTGTGGGGATCTGATTTCTTACAGTTCTTTATATTTTCTAGATATTAGTTCTCTGGGAAATAGTTCGTCTTTTTGCTAATTCTATTCATTGTGATTTTACTATGATAACTGAGTCTCCTATTGTGCAGATTCCATGAAATTCAGTTGTATATTCTTGCTATTATTATACAAACTGATTTCTGCCTAGAAATTTCTCATCTATATTTACAACTTTAAGGATTTTAACTGTTTTATCTTCTAGAAGTTTTATTATTTCTGTTGTAATGTTTAGATTTTTGATGTATTTTGATTTTAGTACAGAACATGGTGAGAGATATGGGTCCAGGTTCAGATGTTGATAATGGTCATTGTTTACAGCACTATTTATTGCATATGACATCTTTCTTCAAAATATGCCATTCCTTTGTTAGAGCTAAAGCTGAATGTATCTTGGCAAGTTACTATATCCTGTAGTCTCTTCTACATATCTGTATTTGTACCACGGGTATCTTGATGTTTTTATCACTGTTGTTTTGTAGCCTCGCTTTAAGTCAGGTATCTCATTGTCTCTTGCTTTCTCTTGCTGCCCAAGACTGCTTTCACTGTTCTAGGTTTCTTTTTGCTCCAAGTAAGTTTCGGGATTGTTTTCTCCAGTAGAATATTCTTATTTTGTTTAACATTGTGTGGAACATTTATATCCACTTTGGAACCCTAGCCATCGTAGCAATACTGGCTCTGCTTATCTAGGATCAGGGGATGCTGTATTCTCAGATGGTCTTTTCAATCTCATTCTGTAGAAGACTCCAGTTTTCATTGCAAAAGTCATTCACTTCCAGGGGTCACATTCTGTTGGAGTGCTTCTGTTGGATGGAAGAATTAATGTTGAAGGATTTAATAAGATACTTTGGGGGATAAGGAAATAGCACAGGAAGACGGAGATGTGCTTTATGACTGAGGAAAGTTACATGGCTATGTGTATCTATTGTCCAGTGTGTTTGTTTGGTAGGATGAAAAGAAGTAGGAGGGTTAGGAAAGATATGGAAACACAAAAGTGAGAGAATATGGGACCAGAGGATTAATACAAGAGAAAATAATATTGAGTGAGAGAGAACAGGTACTTGCAAAGGTGCAGTTTAAAAGTGAAGAAATGGCCAGCCAGATAGCTCAGCCGACTAAAGTGCTTGCTTAGGCAGAACTCAGTGGCTGGGGATGGATCCCTGCATGCTGAAATGGGAATTGAGATTGGGAGTGATGGCGCACACCTGCAATTCCAGGGCTTGGAAGGTTGAAATCAGGAAGATCACTATGAGTCTGATCTGTCTAGTGAGACCCTGTACACCCTACAGACCCTGTAGTAAATACTTAAAAAGTAGAGATAGCTTGGTGGTCTAAGCACCTGCCTGATAAGCACAAGAACATGGGTTTGATCTCTAGTACAGCCTTCTGTGCTGGTCCTGTGCTGAGCCAATCACCCACAACTAGGCAGCGTAGTGCATGCCTATAATCCCAGTGCAGGGGAGACAGAGACAGGAGGATCGCTATGAGTCCATGCTGTGTAGCAAGACCTGTCTTCATGACTTAAAATAAAATTATAAAATATGTCCATGAGAACTCAGTCAAATCTACAACAAGAGAGTCTATGTGTGGCTCACACCTGGTCAGTTGCGGGGAGGCCTGTGCGCTCACACCATTTGCTATTTTCGCTGATTGCAGCCTCATCTTATGCAGCCACGTCCATGTCATCCCTGAATTTTGAACTTGAAAATAATAAATATGAGAATATATATCCCTGATCTATCCCACCTTTCTGTTCATCTACTGCTTTCACCACATTCACAATTTGAGCAAGAAGATTAGCAGGATAAGTAGTGTCCCGCCATTCTCTTTAGAAGTTAATCTTCGCAGGCGTTTAGTTACTTTTCTCATTGCTGAGATGAAACACTCAATGTCCAATGTTAAAAGGACAAAAGTTTACTTAGCTCACAGTTTGGGGAAGATTTGGTCCCTAATCAGTTATCTCAAAGTCAGTGTGGCGCAAGGCAGAGGGGCAACAGTTTGTGGAAGTGGAGCCTGCAAAATCAGCAAAAGCAAATGGAGAGAGACAGCCTTTCCCTCCCTCGGACTGCATGCAGGGTATTCACGATAGTGTGGGCATTGCGATCACACCCTTGACTCCAGGACAAGACAGGAAAGCAATCCTGAACTCTAGACTAAGCCACCTTTGAAAAACCGATTTCCCTATAACTACATGAGGCCTGAGGGGGACATACACACCCAAGCCCTAAAACCATGGACTGTCCTTCCAAGTGAAAGGAGAACCTATAACGTGCACATCTCTTCAAGAGTGACTTGGTACCCTGGCTTTCTTATGCATAGACACACTTTCCCATTTATTTACTTTTGTCTTTCTTTAGTTCTTTCAGAGGTTTCAGTGTCTCAGATTCTTCACTTTTTCCTTCCTTCATTTTAACCTTCATTAGAAAAGTTCTAAGGACAATGACTAGCCTGCTACTTTATTTGCATCTCTCCAATCCCCATGTTTGGTGGCATGAGTAAGAGAGTTGGTCTTAGTAATATCTCGTTTCAGACTCTGAAACATTCTAAAATAGTGAACTGTGCCACGAATCCACAATGCCTGTTTGGTAAATGTTTATTGTATCATTCCATTATTGATTTTTGCAAGGGATTGCATGGTCTAAAAACAATTCATCAACCTAACTCAGGCTGAGTTAAATGAAAAGAATATAAACTCCACAGTCGCAAGGCTCTGACCTGAAGTTGTACATTATTTTGTTCAGGCAGTTCAAACAAATAAGTATAGCTTCATCAGTACAAGAGCCACATTTTAATACAATTTCTAATTCTGAGGAAAAGAACATGTGTTGCATGCATTTATCTCATAGTCCGCTTGGCCTGAGCTGATTCTCATTTTGACATCTGTTCCCCCAACTATCACAGACTGCTTCCTGTTCTCTGTGGATAGGAGTTCTTCCACTTCACATCCAGCTACTCTCCTTGGTCTCCAGAGTTGCTCTTCACAGCTTCTAACAACTTAGACAGGCTTTATTATGCTAATCCTGTACTTTCAACTTTTACAGGTCTAGTTACTCATTAATGGATAAACAGCACCAGTCTTCCCGTCAACAAGGAAAACAGTGTTTTCTGATGTGTCTCCGCTATTTTATTTTATTTGTATTTTTATATTGCTACAGTCACTACTTCAATTTCTTCGTGTATAAGATAAACAAGTTACATTGAACAGTAATGTTTTTTCCATCCTACACTTGTATAACTATGCTTTAAATAATTTATAAAGTAAAATCATTGCCACTGTTTGCTTTCTTCAAAACAAGAACATCGCAAGATAGTGACTTTACCTTTCAAAACAATGTTATAAACAAAATGAATGTGAAAAAAAATTCCTGAATTTCACACAGGCAGTTTGGGAAAAACAATAGTACCATTGTTGACACCTGACAACTTTAGCAGTGTTAAAGAGGTGCACTGTTGTTTTTTTGCTCCAGATCTTTTTAATGACTTATTATGTTCATTTTATGGAACCACAGAGTTTGGAATGCAACAGATACAGATTTTATAGTTAGGCAGTTTTAATTCTACTCGACACATTGATTGGCATTTGCTGATAGCATAGGACCATCTAATATCATAGTCTGTACTGCTAATCACGCTCCCCTTGTCTGTAATGATGCTAAATCAGAGGATTGTAATGAAGAATGATTTACCCTTTCTAGCCTTCAATTTTACTCTACAAGAGACAATTTCTCTTTCATGCTGCATAAAACACATTTGAATGTTCCAGTATTTTTCAAAGTTGAGAGTATCTATTTACTGGTTAATTACTTTGCTTTCCTAACCAATTAAAACTTGTCAAATTGGCATATTTCTTTAAACAATAATTCCCACGTTGTTCAATATCCAGATTGAATTCTAAAATGTGAAAGTTCTTCACAAATATAAAAAATTCTAACTTTATGTCCAAAATCATAGGTAAGAGTGAATATAATTCTGACTGAGAAAAAAATGTAGCATATGAATCAGGCATATAAATCAAAGAGTCAAGTTTGCTCAGGAGAACACATTTGAAAGGAAAGAGGTGTTTTATAGACATTATTATTATTATTAATTATTATTATTATTACAAGGTATTTTCAATAAATTCCACATTTCTTGTTCAGGGAATCAATCTAGCAAAGTCAACATATATTGTTTCAAAGATAATAAAGCTTTCTTCGTTTTTCAGGGTACCGTAATTTCAGTTTTGATTCTATTCCTTCAACAATATTAAATATAGTCAAGTGAAGGTAATTTAGTTAGTTATTTAATCAATTTTATTTTATATCTGCTCCTACATCTTTGCCTACCTTATAATTTTTTTTCCACAAAACCTTTGCCTTTTATAATGTTCTTTCTCCAGCCTAGAAATCTTACTCTTTTCAATTCCACCTCTTTCAGACTCTAACTCCGTTATGTGTACAGATGGAGTCTCCTTTTGTTCAGGTATCTTTTCCTGACTATTAAAATTCTGTTTGCCTACTCTTTAACATTTCTGGACAGGGAAGTTCAACATTCAGGTTTATTTTCTTGTAGTAGAAAATGTACTGGACTTTTAGTTGGAATGTATGAATTCAGTCTTATCACTTATACACACAGACTAGTTGGGATGAGAGGACATTCCCATGAGATGGTGATACTACCCTCCAAATGCTTTTCTGCATACCTAAAAGTTTAAAAGTACTCATAAAACACAACTTACACTGTCACTGTAGTTATTTCAGGTATTTCCTTAGTGGCAACCTTGTCTTATGTTGTTTTTGCTTTGCAATATGTGAAACAATCATAGATTTTTAATGGTATTTTAATGCACTTTTTGTACATTTGCACTTTTTAAAGGAATGATAACATATTCACTAAAGTGTTTGTTAAACAATTAATATCCAATACAAAATAAGCCCAAATAGGAAAACCATAAGTTGAAATGTTTTATCATTCTCAACGTTTTTCTGAAGGCTGTTTGTCAATATCTAATTCAGGCTGTTGTCTTAGTAGAAAAAACAATATAATGTAGAATGTAGAGAACTATTCGTTCTGAGAGAGGACAAGGGACACTGATCACAGAACTTAGTATTGGACCAAGAGATGGCCGCCAGAAATATTTTCATGAAGTCTGAACATTTAAATCTCTTGATGTGGACAGAGAAAGTCGTATTTGTGATGAGCATATTTAAATTTAGGAAGCATTCATGTGTTTGAAATCGGAGTTCCTGTCTTCTTCCCGAACTCAACTCAGCAATGGACAGATAAAATATATTTAAGGGCTTATTACTAAAACAATTAATGAGTAATTGTTTTGTATAGATCATTTTAAAGTTTTTTTTTTTTTTTTTTTGCAGGACCGGGGTTCAAACTCACAACCTTGCACTTGCCCAGCAGGCACTTGTGCCTTGGAGCTATCTCCCCAGCCCCCATTTTAAAGTTTAATAGTAGCAACATGTGGTTCTGCGATCCATAAATATTATTTTTAAAATATGTAAAAAAAATGAGAAAGAGATAAGTTAATTGATAGTTGAAAAATATGTAAACTTACTGTGCAATTATAGAGTAAGCACAGATAATCCGTTCTTTTGCAATGCTATTTTTTTCTCTGTATATAGAAAAAACTAATTGATTAAAAGCTGAATAAGGACTGCCTCCAACATCCTTTTTTTTTTCTTAATCAAAGAAATTCTAATATAAAATAGTTCTCAAAGGTGCAAAGAATTCATTATATTGAAGGTACATTGGATAAGAAGCTATAGCAATAAAATTCATTTGTTTGTTTAGTGTTAATCGCAGTTTTACCAATAACTACATATTTTTGAAAAGTAGCTGCATTTTCTTGTAAAAGGAAGGGAAGCACTAGGAAAGACAAATAATTCCTTACTACAGTCATGTGAATTGATACTATTATATGTAGTGTGATACATGATTAATGATATCAGCTCTTAGATTGAATGGCTCTGCCCTATCAGAGAATATCAATTAGAGAGTTAGGAAGAATCAGCCTGCTTAAATAAAAAGTTTTAAACTGTTTCACTCTAAAATCTTTGACTTTATAAGACTGCCCATGATAAACTATTAAAAAGCATTAGAGAAAAGACAACCAATATCCTTGCTTTAAGCATGAAATTTTCAGTATTCAACAGCAATAATACTTCAAATTTTCATCTAAAATTGCCTATGTAGCGCTGAGGATCTCTTTCCATATGTTTTGTTATGCAATACTAGAAAGCCTTTTAGGGACAAAGAATATGCACAGTAAAGATACATTTCTATCACATCAGTTCAATTCAGCTTTATCAGAATGAGTCATACCAAGGATAGCAGTGAATAATGAGGAACATGTGTAGTTTAGAGTTACACAAATATAAGCTGCTTCTAGGTCATTGGCAGAAATAGCAAAGAAATCCATGCATGAAACCAGATATGGTAGTATTAAAATACTGAAGAAAAATGTCCTTAATCCTAAAAAATAATTTAAAGCATTATTTTTGCAGGATATTTTCTAGATATTAAAATACTTAATAGTTGTCCTGTTATTACTTTATTACATTTTAATAAATATTTTTGTTTTGGGGAGAAAGTTTATAGGCAGCTTATCAGTGTTTGTGCAAGCCATTTTTATCTGGAAGTGTAAATTAGATGATTAATGTCAATGGTAAATACTACAGCATCATTTCCCATCAAATAGCAATGAATGTTCTACCTGTGTTGAATTGGCTTTGCTGACTCTTTACACAGAGTTCTTACAATGCTGAAACAATTGTTCTAGATTTTAGTCCACTCTCAAAACTATCTATTCTTTGAAATATTACCCACTATTACTCTGATATATGCAACTATTTTGTCCTCTTTTCTAAATCTGTATTCTCTGAGCTGTCTCTTAGCTCTCCCACAAAGTAATCAGAATGAATAATACTTTTTTTCAGTTTTTCTCTTGCTTAAATAAATCCATGGTATTCCACATAATCCTTTCAGCTTAATACTTATGCTGGGCTACTTAAGTGATAGTAACTATGCCAAACTATTATTTGTTTAGATTAAAATAAAGACCGTGTTAAATTCAGATTACCTGGCCATCATTTATTCCTCTAAATGTAGTTATGATTACCCTTATTTACTCACCATTTCATGGATTTCCTTGGCTTTACTAACATCCTAAGTTCTATGGGTTTTATAATCATTCCTCCTTAGATGTAATGTTTTTCAAGTTCAAGGCATATCCTGAAATTTTTTAATGATTACAAAGTAGAACTTTACCATAAGCTAAAACAGACTCCAATATTATGCCACAGAATTTCATTATATGACCTTATTTTCATACTTTCAGTCTCTCCCTTTAAATAAATTTACATTTTAATATTGTCTTAGTTACTTTTCTCACATTGCTGGGACAAATATCTGACACCCAAAATGAAGGAGGGAAAGGTTTATTTAGCTCACATTTACTGGAGGTTTCAATCCATATTCGGCTGGCTCCAAGGCTTAGTGGAACATGGCAGAAAGCAGCAGTTCATGGCGGCAGAACAGCAACAACAATCGCGACAGAGGCAACCGACCAATCAGGGGAGCAGAGAGCAACAGCTCAAATCTGTCTCTGTGTCTCTCTTTTAAAATTACATCAGGCTCTCTGCCTTAGCCTGTTGTCTCAAGCCACACCCATAGTCTCAGCAGTACTTAAAATATATAATCCCAGGGATCATGGATCAAGTCTCAAACTCTAGATCAGTGCTAAAACACATAATCCCAGTGACTCATAAGTCAAGTCTCAATCTATGGCTTTGGGGGGACAACTTGACATAAACCATAACAAATATCATAAAGAATATTTGTTGCAAAATTAACCTATCTCTATCAGTCCATTAGGCATAAACCAATCCTTTATTTCTTTCTTCATTTTTTCGATATCAAGACATCCTAGCTGTTGCTGCTGTCATTCAATTTTTTGCTGTTTTTCTTACCTTAAAAGGTATATGATAACTTGTTATTCAGTTTTTTAGCATAACATTAAAATGATCTAAAGCAATTATGGCAGAATCACTTTACAATTTAGTAAATCTGTATCTTTCTAATTTTAAAAATTAATTTAAGCTTTTATTTCAATATGAAATCTAAAATCCAAACATTGCAAAAATATTCTAATGTTTCTTGAAAATGAAGTGCTTCAATTTGTATGGACCTAGGTCTGATATACTTTAATGGGCCAAAACTATTATTACAAATTCATAAATTCCTAAGGTCTGTTCCTTTGATTATTATTTCATAATACTGTGCGTAAATGTACAAGCTTCCCTCACATATGGTGAGAAAGAACATGTTTCTCAGAAAACAATCTTCCTGTATCAGCCTCCTAAGCAGTGAGATTATAGGCATTTACCAGGCATAAATCAAACTGAGTTAAAGACCATAAACTTCCATCTCCATTAGGGCTTTCCTCATGAATGGATGTTGGACTTTATCAAATGATTTTTCTTTTACTATTGAGCTGACAACGTGACTTTTGTCACTGGTTCTACTAATGTAGTGTATTGTATTTATACATTTGCACATATTAAACCAACCCTGTGTCTCTGAGATGAAGCCTACTTGATCTTCAATAATATGTTTGATGATTTGTTGTGTTCTGTTTGTCCTTATCTTCTTGAGGAATTTTTTTTATACTTAATCTTATTTGGCAAATTGGCCTATTATTTTCTTTTTTGTTTGGATCTTCTCTGGTTTTAGTATCAGGATTACACTTCCAGGAATGACTCTTAAAGCATTTATTCCCAATGTGGGCTTTTCTTTATTATTGCATTTTAGTTAGTTTTCAATTTTATTGACTATTATTAGATAATTTAGAACTTTTCTGTCTTCTTAATTCAGTTTTAGCAATTCACAGGTACCTAGAAATCTGTGTATCCCTTCTGTATTTTCAATCTTTTAGAGTACAGATTCTCAAAGTTGTTACTGACAATCTCTTAGATTTCTACAGTACTCCTTGTGATTTCACACTTTTTGCTCCAAACTTTGCCTCATTATTTATTTATTTTTGATAAGGCTAACTAGAAGGGTTTGTCAATTTTATGTAATCTTCCAACAATCAATTTTCCAATTTGTTTATTCTTTGTATTTGGTGATTTTATTTTATTTTTGTTGTACTGGGAATTGAGCTTAGGACACTGTGCTTGCCAGGCAGGCACTTATGCTCTTAGCTAGATCCCCAGCCTCTGATTCTTTGTATTTTTTACTTACACTGCATGTCATTTATAGCACAGTTAGTAATAACAATAGACTCAGGAATAGTTTAGCTACTGGCAAACTATGTTAGTTCTTAACATGAGAGCCAGTGAGATATCTCAGCAGACAAAGCACCTATTTTGGCAAGGGCAGGGACTAGGATTTAATCCCTGGTCCTACAGGCTGAGGTGGTTCACCCAAGGGGCATGCTAAGCCAGTGACAGAGTCCAGGCATGGTAGTACACTCCTGTTATACCAGCCATGGGGAGGCTGAAAACTGGAGGATCACCATGCGTCTAATCTGCATAATGAGATCCTGTACTCAATACTCAAATAAAAAAAAAATCTTAATGTGATACCTTTAAACATAGGAGGAAATTTTACTTATATAATCAGACATAAAAAGGTAAATTAATCACAGACAAAGAGAAAAATGTTGCAAAATTCCTCTGGTGTCCACAGTTCTGTGGTAGTGCTCAAGTTGTGTCCCAGAAAAATTTGGCATACTCTAGTCAAGTTTCTGTAAGATTCATGCATGATATGGGCTTGACTTGGGCCTCTGGATACAGGGGCAGGAACTGGGCTTCTGTTGCTAGAGTTCCCCCAGAGCTTTGGGATACCGAATGGTGGCCCACTTGTTCCACATGTCTATGCACTGGGGAACAGTTCTTCTGCACATAAATAATCAAATTCTGGTTCATTTTCTTACTACCCCTTGTGAACTTTTTATGCCATTGGTCCTCTGACCTGCCTACTTAGGAATATGTTTAAACTGAGACTAGAATTTCAAACATAGGATATTTGTTGCTACTGATTTTATGGAATATGAAATAAGAAAATGTTAACACATTTTAGCTTTTTTGTTTCTCAACACCATCAGCCTGTGTTTATTTATATAATGTGCATTTTCCATCTTCTCTTTGATTGAGAGAGAGTGTGTATTATTGTTTGTGTCTGGTTCTCCCCTGAAGCCTCATGCAGTCATGGGGCATGGGAATTCTAGAGTTTGTGATTAACTCATGATTCACTGGGATTATGGGTGATCCAAGGCTGGGAATATGGGTCTTAGTAGTGCTGGAATTATAAGCGTGTGTACTTCCCCTAGCCTGGGGCAGAGAACCTGAATGGAATATGAGAAAGAGAGAGAGAGAGAGAGAGAGAGAGAGAGAGAGAGAGAGAGAGAGAGAGAGACTTCCACTCTCTTGGTAGCCATTGTTGCTGCTATTCCTCTGTTGGCTTATCTTGTTCTTTACCACCACCATGAACTGATGCTCTCTGCTCTGCTTTCATAACATAAGCTGAACATGTATGGCACTGGGTATTAGGACCAAGCAGCAAGTGAAAATTAAGGAAAGAGTCAAAAACAAAATGATAACAACTGGAATAGGCTGAAAAAGAAGTGGAGAACTATCTTTGAGAGTTAGTAAAAGGTGACCTATGTTTTGTAGTAGTGAAACAACTGGAAAAAGTTTGCCTTCAATAACTTGGAAGATAGAAAAGTTTCCCAATAAATTTCAGAATGTAACTGAAGAGATTTCCAGGTAGCATGTACCAATGAGTTTCTGCCAACTGCATTTGATAAGGTAGGAGGGGAGAGATATAAGCCAAAGAGAGAATGATTCAGTTGTAAAGCAGACACTATAGGAAATATTAAAAGGGGGAGACGGCAAGACAGCTCAGTGGTCTAAAGCGCCTGCTTAGGCACGCTTAGGCAACTTCAGGGACTGCAGTTCGATCCTTGGCATCACATGCTGCACCAGCCCTAGCCCCGGGGCAGGTTGAGCTGGCCATAACATAAAGTATTAAAAAAAAAAAAAAAAAAAAAAAGGTACACATTCAAAGTTAGTGTAGAGTGCAAACCAAATAAAATGAAAACAAAGGGGGCCAGGGAGATAGCTCCGTGGCACTAGTGCCCATGAGTTTGAAACATAGTAGGTTCTGCAAAAAAAAAGTATTACAGTAAAATCAAAACAAAGCTATCTTATCCTTAGATGACTTTAAAACAGTAATAAAATGGAGTTAAAACTATCATAACTTTTTTCATGAGGTATAAAATGTAAAGTTATATTAATATGCTGAGCTATAAAAGGTTGAAGTCATCAATTTCTGACATGGTCAGTTCTGGTGATAACATAATAATATTATGGACTATTAGGCAATATTAGTTTATTTTGATTAATTCACGTACCTGCAATATTTGAATGGCAATGGAGCACCCATTTCTGACAAAACAAAACAAATGAGGGGAATATAAATGAAGGGTCATTATGTAGTAAAAACATCTTTGTTGCATGTGAGATCCATAGATACTTGATAAAGAAGAAATTCTTCCTAGGATCTGAGAGTTGAATGATGGGATCGAACTTACAGTCAAATCATATTCCTTAGTAACAATACTATCACTATGCTTTCATATAACATTTCACAATTTGCAAAATAAAATTACAAATAGGCCACAAGAAAGAATAGATCAGGGTTTGCTTTTTTCATTTTAAAGTAGAAGGTACATATCTAAAAAAAGTTAAATGTATTTTTTACACTTACATTCAAAGAAAAGTAACTCACGTAAATGCCTTGTAGTTGAAAAAAAAGATTTTACTAGTTCATATAATATAGTTTGAGATTTGGGAGAGTTTATGGCATAATTGAATTTAGACCATAAAATTGTGATCTTACTTCAGTTTTTCAGAAATGTAATGACTCTTTTTTTACTTCATTCAAAAGCCCAACATATTATCTTCATACAACTTAACACATGCACTTTGTAGAAACATTATGCTGTTTTACTTTCAGATATGCTGGGCATTTAAATAGCATTTGCAAAATTTCTGAAAAATTCTGATTTCAGAGACTCACATGTCATGCGCAGGTCTCACTTGATTTCTAAATCTAAAGAATAATTGTTTACTGTCTGTCTTTACAGATCACAGAAAAGAGCTGTGAAAGATGAATCCCTCACCCCTGGCTGTGTGAACAAATTTCTTGGAGCAATGGATGGCCAAATGAAAATTGCTCACCCTTAAGCCATTGGAAAGGAGCTACAGGTGCTGCCTTTGAAGATGAGCAATGAAATGCAGATGGTGCAGGTCCCTGTGGAATATAGGTATTTCAATCACATCCATAGAAAATAAATAATCACAGGGCTAGGGAGATAGCTCCATGGCACCAGTGCCAGTCTGGCAAGTGCAAGGTTGTGACTTCTAACCCTGGTCCAGCAAAGTAAGAAAAAAAAAAGAAAGAAGAAAATAAATAATCAGCATAATGTTTTTTTGTCATTAAATGAGACCACAAATTTACTGAATAATAAAATTTTTGCCTACAAGATGTTAAACAACAAGATAAAAAACCATTGCAGTCGTCATTAAAGTGATGAAGTGTTTTTTAGCAAATAAACTGAGTCCTGAAAAACATCATGGAAATATGTCTACTTGGGAATGAGAGGCCCTGTTTGTATTGTATGTTCAATATATGCAATTCTAACTGAAGTTACAACTTTAGGGGTTCAATAGCATACCTGGGACTAACATCCAGGGGAATGATTTATTGTACGTGTTGTGCTCTTTTTTGCTGCACCCCTCCGGGTCACAGTTCTAAACAGATTTAAATATTATTAAACAATTAAGCAACAACAGTTATGCAATAATTTCTGAAACCCATGCACAGTTAATGTATTTCCTGGTGAAAAGCTAACAGTCACAGAACGCTGTTGAAGTTGCTTCCTATGAATGCAGGATAGCATCTCCAGAGCTACTCTTTTCTATTCAGAAAATGAAGTAAATAAGAAAGTAAATATTATCATCAATTTATAGGAAAATTTATGAGATACTCAGTCATCACTTGTTGAGTCATACACTGTTTAAGATGTCATTTGGAGAAATTTGATGGTAGGTGTGTATTTCAGTAGAATGATCATTCAGGAAGCGTAGCCCTAATTGTTTTCTGGTATTTGTAAACGTATGGGAGGAGGAGAAGGGGAGGAGAGACAGAGAACTCATGGTGCTAATACCTTTCAGATTATGCCATTGATAATCTGTAGTAGTTTCATATATATATATATATATATATATATATATAACATATATATATATATATTATATATATATATAATTTTCTTTTTTACTGCATGTCTTCATTTGAAAGATTATTTAAAAGGTATACCTAATATAATTGCTGAACTCTTATTTTTAAACAGTGATTACACACTAAATGTAAGATATAAATATGACTGGTGATCACATAAAACTATAAAAGTATCAAGCAAAGCAATTTTTTTTTTCGTTTTGAGACTAAACCTAGCTTTTATTGATCAAGTTTTAAGATGCAAAACAATGCCATTCTTCTCTTCGTATTTTATTTCAGATAGTGTTATTTCTTCCTTAAATAATACAAAATGATAAATAAGCATTAGAAATGGTAAAGAATTTTATTAAATGAAGCCATTGGAATTCAACAATGGTTGCTGTATTGCATAATGTTATCTTCAAATTAGTTGCTTAGGTTACCAGATATAAACCTGGTAAATTGGTTTAAAAAAAGGTTGCAAGAAATTAAAAAGAAGAAAAAAATTAAAAAAAAAATAAATGTAACCATTCATCACTACTTTCAGTAGACAAGCAGAAGTCAGCAGTACAATTATCGAAACTATCCTGCATATATACATAAATCTATCATTTTCCCTTCTTTCATTTGTCCTTTCCCGCATCCCAGTTTTTCCTTCACATGAACAGATTTTTTTCCCTTTTACATTATTTATTGTACCTTTCAGATTTTATTTACTATTTCAGGTTCCCACATTAGTGACATAATATGATGTCTGCTCATGAGAGTCAGAGTTTTTTACTTTTCTTGCATCCATTTACTAATAAAGCCCTCAAATTTATGTTGAGTAATACCATAGAGTAAAATAACACTTTTTAAATTTTCCTTTCCATTCTTCAGTTAATGGGCATTTGGAGGCTGGCCTGATAGGTCAGTGGACTACAGCACCTGCTTAGGCAGAATGCAACCGCCAGGTTCATTCCCTGGCCTGCTGTGCTGGCCCCGCCCAGGGGAGGGCTGAGATGGCGATTGAGACTGGCTGTGGTGATGTGTACCTGTAAAGCCAGCACTTAAGGAGTTTGAAAACAGGAGAATCACTACGAGTCAGATCTACGTAGTGGGACCCTGTGTACCCTGAAGACCCTGTAGACCCTGTCCTAAATACAGAAAACATTTTAAAAAATTATTTTTGTGTTATCTAAGATTTAGCTTTGACAAACTGTGTTGCAATAGATGTGGATGCACATATATCGCTGTGCTACGATGTTTTCTGTTCTTTCCGAACAGTACCTAGGAGGTGACTAGCTGCCTAGAATGAGATTCCCCAAGTATATGACAATAATAACGAATTTAGCATTGTACTCTGATCATTTGTTAATTTACTATGCAGATTTTCTACTAAAATTAACATTAAATAAATGTATGCAGTTTTATTGTAAGTACAAACCAATCCTGATGGTCTTATTAACTTTATTTGGAGTTAAATCTATTCTTATTGAAATATGAAAGCATTAGAAAATATAGGCCAGATAATTTGAATGCATATTTTATCTGTTTCTAAACTTAGGATAAATCATAATTGTTAGTTCTTTCATTTAAATATTTGAAAAGAAATTTTTTTTTTTTTTTTTTGTCTTTTTGAGACAAGTTATCATTATGCAGTTCAGGCTGGCCTTGAGCTCACTTGTGTAGGCCAGGCTGGTCTCAAACTCACACTGATCCTCCTGCCTCAGCCTCCCAAGTGCTGGGATTACAGGCATGTGCCACCACACCCAGCTCAATAACTTAATTTTGACAAGATAAAAATAGCATAATTTTTATATCGATGAAGACTACTAGACATCTGAACAAGCAGGACATATAGAAGCTGCATGAAAATAATCACACTGAGGATGAAGGTTTGTAAAATGAGTTCAGAGGACAAATTCAACAGCATTTAACCTAGGTAAGCCTAGATGAAGCTGTTAGATTACCAATGAGTTTAATAACATGAACCTTAAAGATCTCAACTGTATTTATAGAATTAAGAAGTGGGGAAATGAAAACGTAGGAGTTGGATAAGAGTTACATAAGAAGTTTTAAAGAGAGCAAGACTTACAGGTTGGAAGAGTATCACTATACCCTTGTTCTGGCACAAGTCTCTAAGAGCCCAGATCCCT
Organism: Myocastor coypus; assembly: GCA_004027025.1. Classification (NCBI taxonomy): domain Eukaryota; kingdom Metazoa; phylum Chordata; class Mammalia; order Rodentia; family Myocastoridae; genus Myocastor; species Myocastor coypus. Next base: position 3,654 of record PVJA010035925.1, on the reverse strand, counting down.
GAGCATCTTAATGTATGCTACATACATGTGTTCAGACTCTACTCTTTAGTAAATATGAAATTGAATCTTTTCATGAGACAGAATAGTGAGTTCCTTAAAAACATAGGCTGTATTTGTGTGGCCATTTCTGTACATAGGTATTTTCATTGTTACTGATCTTTATTGGCTAAATGTTCAGTTAAATCTAACATTGTCAGTCTATTCTCTAGTGTGTTTTATTGTTTGTTCTGCAATATTAAGTGATCTTCATTACTATGGCTCTATAATAAAGTATGAAATTATCTGTCTATCTATCTATCTATCTTCATCATCATCATCATCATCATCATCATCATCATCATCATCATCATTTGTTTTTCGTTTATGTATTTGGTACAGGGTCTCACTACCCAGCTGGCACTCATAGTCATCCTTCTGTATTTAACCTCCACAGAACTGGTATTACTAGGGTGTGTCACCATGCCCAGACTTGGTCAATGGTTCACCCAACCCCGTGGGCAGAGGTGGTGCAGCATTCAGGACCAAAGATAAAACCCTAGGTCCTGAGCTTGCCAAAGCAGGCACTTAGTCTGCTAAGTTATCTCACTGGCCCATATAGGAGAAGATTTTGAATGAGATTATTAGCAATATGTCTTTTAGTGTAACATTCATTTTTAAATTAAAGGTTCATTGTATAGTAGTTTTGTTTTTCCTTTTTGGTAACAGGGACTGAAGGAAGGACCTCACACATTTAGGGCAAACCTGTACCACTGAAAGATATCCCCACTCCACCCCATGCATTATCATTTTGATCACCTTTTGAATATAAGAAATGAGCTGACCTAATGCATGGTAATTTTATGATGATGTGAGAGACTCTTTTATTAATTCCAGGAGAAAATTTTTCGCTACTCTTAGAACATTCAATGCAATCATTATGTCTTTAAAAAATATGAATATCATTTATTTTTCAATTGAAAAGCTTCTGTGTATTTTTCTTGTTTATTTACTGCACTTGAGAGGATGTCCAGCACAATCTTAAAAAGAAGTAGTGGAAAAGGACATTATGAGTTCTTCACTATTTAGAGAGCTAGGTTCTTATTCTTATATAATATTCTGTAAAATATTCAGCATTTTGGTAAATATTTTTAATCAACTTGATAGTTCATAATTGGTTTTTACCCATGAAGTACGTTTTATTACGAGTGACTAGTGGGCTTTCCAGAAGTTCTTTCCTCATCGTGTGATACATGAATTTTACTTTATTATTATTACTTTCATTGTTGTTATTGTCATCGTGTGTTAGATTTATATTTTGCAGTGGTAAATCATTCTGTGTGTGTGTGTGTGTGTGTGTGTGTGTGTGTGTGTGTGTGTGTGTGTGCTTGTATTTGGTACAGGGACTCACTACACAGTTTGGACTCATAGTGATCCTCCTGTTTCCAGCTCCCCACAGCACTTGGATTTTAGGTGTGTGCCACCATGCCCAGACTAATTTTCAGGTTCAGCATGCTCTGCGTGTGGGGCCAGTGTTGCAAGGGAACTCAATCATGTATAATTTAAATAAATTACACTTTGTTGTCATGTGTAATTCTTTTCTCACACTATTGTTATCAGTTTGTCATTATTTTTAAGAACTTTTGTGTATATTCCAGAAACAATAAGTCAAATTAAACCCCTGCTCTTTTTACTTCTTTGTTGTGGTACTGTGTTTAAGTGAAAGAAAATCTGATCAATAACATAAATGATATTATCTTCTTTGTCATGGATTTTCCTGGCTTTGGTTTTACCTAATTCTGGCCTTTTACGATGACTTACAAAAATATCTCTGTTAGGTATATTATTAGGAAGTCATTGTGATGATTCAATTCCATGTTTTTCTTAATTATTTGGTAGAACTCATCAGTAAAATAATATGGTCTTCTACTTTCTCTCATTTTGTAAATTTCCCAAAAGGCTTTAGTGATTCAATTAATTTAACACACATAGGAAACAATTTATGCAATCTATTTCTTTATACAGGAGTTTAAATAGATTAACTCTCTCTATAAAATTGTAAATACAATTTAATATACCAAGTTTACAAAAGCACTATTTTGAGTAGGATGAATGGAGGAAGCATGTTCTCTCTCTCTCTCTCTCTCTCTTTCTCTCTCTCTCTCTCTCTCTGTACAGTGACTTACCAATTTAATTGATCTGTCCATGCTTTAATTCTTTAGTCAATTTCATTTTTGTTTTCTATTGTTGGCTTTTATTCAATTTCATTGGTTTAGCCACTAATGATTTTTTTCACTTTTTTATTTTTATTGATTTTATTAAGAAATAACAATGTGATAGTTTCAAAACATGTTTGTAGTACATTTCCAATAATAGATTTAATGCATACTGTTGTCCTGTTATAATTATACAGAGCACAGAGTGTAGACATGATAATGTTTCTAATCATTATTGGTACAAAAATTTCTTCTCATTGAACTAAGAGAAAGTTATTGTATACACAGTCTAAAGTTCAGTAATTGCAGTGAGTTATTGGCCAAACTGGCAATATTGGCAGCCATTAATTTGAGCCTTTTACAGGTAAGCATACTAATCTAGCTTTACATTTTATGCTTCGTGGTTAAACTTTTCTCCTGAGTGGTTCAGGACAAGGTAAAGCAAGACCTGTATAAAATTTTGTGTCTCCCAAGATTGATCAAATCTCCTCAGGATTAACTTTGAAATCATGTACAGTGCTTTATACAACTGTTGTCATTGTCACCCGTTTGGCTGAGTCATGGCCATTGCTTGACTACTTTGCTTTCTGTGAAAGCCCAAGAGAACTTTTTCTCTCTAGGTGACTCTCCTTATGTACACTGTATATCTTCAATCCCTTTCCTATTTAGCTCCATAATCTCCTTGAACAGAAAATTTGAGTAACCACTGAGATATAAGATTTTACAGCACAGGTTCATGTATGTCCTGAGTCCTCACTGACCTTGAAGGGTTTGAGCCAAAATATTGGCGGTCTTTGTAGCTCTTCTTTTTCTCCCATTTTTAGTATATAAACTTATATTCTTAGCCCTCCAGAAGAAAAGCTTAGTCACACTATTACTCTATGACATAGGTACTTGAGCTTAACATCACTGTGTGAGTATCAAATATTTTAGACTTAAGCTGGAATTGGTATTTCCTATTAATCATTGATATTCTAATAAATCTCTATAGAATGTGATAAAAGCAGTTACAAATTTTTACCCAGAAGTTTAGAAATCTAAGCACATACAAAATTGTAGCTTGTCAATCCTATGGCATTTTTCCTAGTCTCTTACTCTCATTTAATATCCTTTTTTGTAAACCAACCATGTACTTGAGAGTATAGCAGGAACTGAAATTACATTAGAAGCAGCACATTTGTAAAAGACCAGAAAGACAGGCATTCCAAGCATAGTTTTATTGTTACACATTGATATCATCAGTGTGAAAAAATTTTGAAGTTTCTTAGGACCATTATCTAATTGATTCTGTGTATATAAGTACATGCTTTTTGGTCCTGCCATGATTCCTATCTTTTCTGCTTGAAACCACTTCATTGTTTAACCCTTAAGTCCTTGCATTCCATTCAGCTGTGTTATGCCCTTCTTTCCTTTTTTTTTTTTTTTTTTTTTTTTTTTTTTTTTTTTTTTTTTTTTTTTTTTT
>PVJA010035924.1:0-21464 GCA_004027025.1 Myocastor coypus | reverse complement strand
AACCTCCTGGGTTAAAAAAAAAAAAAAAAAAGAAATCATAAAAATAATGCAAAAATTGCCAAGTGTTTCTAAAGAAGACATTGATTAAAAAATAGAGGACAATAGAAAGATCATGGACTCCTTCAATGAGCAATACAAGAAATACAATGCATGATACGGATTCAAAAGACATACCAAAACAAACAAATGAACAAACAAACAAACAAAAACTCTACTGAAGGTTGGCAAAACTATTTGAATGAAGTGAAGATAGTTTTTCAGACCTTGGATGAACAACGTAAGAATAATAGGCATCAGTGAGAAAGAAGGTGCCAACACAAATGATATTAAAAGAATATGGGCAGAAGTAATAGGTTAAAACTTCTCCAATATGGGGAACAATCTGACATTCAGATGACAGGCTTATAGAACTTCAAATAATATGAATCCAATTAAATTTACACCCTGACATATAATTACCAAGATCTTAGGAATTCAGTACAAGGACATACTAAAAACTTCTAGAGAAAAGAAACAGATCACATTTAAAGAAAAACCCATGAGAAAAGCAACAGACTTCTCCTCACAAACCATCAAGTTGAAAAGATCATGGAGTGAAGTATTTAAAGTTCTACAAGAAGACAAATTCAGACCCTGAAGGACATAATCTGCAAAATTCTCTTTCAAGTTAAATGAAGAAGTAAAGTACTTCCATGACAAAAGGATAACTATTGTTTTCCGTGACAATGAAACCAACCCTACAAAGAATACTAAAAGACATCCTTGAAAGTTATGATCAAAATAACCACAGCTCCAAGAACAACAAAACACAGAACCAGCCAAAGAAGGCAACCAATTAAACATATGAGAAAAGTAGAGAACTAACAGCAGGAAAATAACTTGACAAAAGTGAGTCAATTCATATCAATTGTAAGCATCAACATAAATGAACTCAATTCACCAATTAAAACAAAGTGATTGGCAGAATGGATTAAGCTGCAAAATCAAATAACATGCTGTGTATAAGAAACACATTTAACTCAAAAATATAGGCTGAAAGTGAAAGGATGGAATGATATACTACATGCTTCAGGATCTCAGAAAAATCAGAGATAACTATCTTGTGTGCAGACAATCTGAACTTGAAACCAAAAATGAATAAATAAGATAAAGAAGATCACTACACATTGTTTAGGGACAAAATTCAAGATGAAGAGAAAACAGTAATAAATATTTGTGCACCAAATATGAGATCATCTCATTATAAGAGACAAATTTTAATGGACATGAAAAACACAATAATCAATAACACAGCCTTAACACAGAACCTTAACATGTCCTTTTCTTAGAAAAGGTAAGTCAAGTAGAGAAAAGTTTATCAACTGTAGTAGCACATCTCTACTAAATCTTGGAACAAATGGACTTAGAGGAAATATACAGTGTTCTACCCAGCAACATCAGAATATACATTTTTTCAGCTGCATATTGGATATTTTCTAAGATAGACCACATGCTGGTCCAAAGATCATAATTAAGTAAATACAATAAAACAGAAATTATCCCATGCACATTATCTGACCACAGTGTAATGAAACTAGACATTAATAACAAAAAGCAGAAAACCCACATAAACATATGGAAATTAAATTATATTCTACACAAGAGCCAACAGGTTGCAGATGAAATTTAAAAAGAAATTCAGTATCTACAAGCCAACAAAAACTGACAACACCAATTTCTGCAATTTGTGGGATGCAATGAAAGCAGTTCTCAGAAAGAAATTTATAGCAATGAAATCACACATTAGGAAAAAGAAGAGGATAAGAATATATAAATAACCTAACACTACACCTCAAGTTTTTAGAAAAAGAAAAGCAAAACAAACCCAAAACACAAGGACAGCTTAAAATTTTAAAGATTAGAGTAGAAATGGATGCAGTTAACATTAAAAAAAAAAAAAAAAACAAATACAAAGAAATAGTGAGTCAAAAGATGGTTCTTTGAAAGATTAAAAAAAATCAACAAATCACAATACAATTTCTACAGAAAAGGAGAGATAAGACTCAAATTTAAGCAATAGGGAATGAAAAAGGAAAAGTTACTATAAATACTATGGAAATTCAGAAGATCATCAGTAGCTACTTCGAACATCTTTATTCTCACAGAATTGTATGCAGGAAATAAATGGATATATTCCTATATAGGGACAAATTATCAAAATTTATTCAAGAAGATATACAAATTCTGACTAACCCAACATCAGCTAATGAAATTGAAAATGTAATGAAAAAGTGACCAAAAAATCAATCAAACAAACAAACAAAAAACCCTGGTCCTGATGGATTTCCAGCTGAATTCTGTAAGACATTCACAGGAGATTTAATCTCCATACTTCTCATACTTCAATGAAATTGAAAAAGAAACAATATTCCCAAAATCATTCCTAGAGTGAAATCTTATACTGATACCAAAACAGGAGAAAGATCCAACCAGTAAAAGAACTACAGGCCAATCTCTCTCATGAAGATGGATGCAAAAAGCCTCAATAAGCTACTGCAAACAGAGCGCAGCAAAGCATCAAGAAAATTACACACCATGATCAGGAAGGATTCATCCCAGGGATGCACGGATAGTTTAACATACACAAATCTATAAACACAATAAACTATATGAATAGAGTCAAAACAAAAAAACCACTTGATCATCTCAATCAATGTAGAAAAGACTTTTGACAAAGTCCAACATTCATTCATGGTGAAAGCTCTATAGAAAATTAGAATAGATGGTCTAAAACTCCACCAAGACATTCCTGATTTAATGAACAAATTCTGTAGCATGGCAGGATACAAAGTCTACACCAAAAAATCTGTAGCATTCCTTTATACAGATAACAACTCACTGAGAGAGAAATTAGAGAAATAGGCTATTCACCCAAAATTATTATACAGATTTAATGCAATCTCTATTAAAACAACATCAGTAGACCTCACAGAACTAGAAAAAAATTTCTTAAAATTTATTTGAAACCAGAAAAGATCTCAAATATATATAAAGAACTGAAAAATATAAGGCCCCTCAAAATACAACAAATTGATGAAAAAGATGTGACTTTTTTTATACAATGGGGAATTACCTATAAAGAAAGACAAATTTGTACCCTTTATAGGAAAATGGATGCAACTAAAGGTCATATTCATTAATGAAATAGATCAGACCCACATGTATAAATATCATATTGCCACTTTAGAGTAAGAACCTGAAAAAGTAAATAAAATCTGAAATTTGCAACAGATATAGTAAAATGGAAAGAAACCGAACATAAGGATTACATAACAGAAAATAGGGAAAGGTAAATGATTGGAAAAAAAGACGGTGAAAATTCAAGCAAGTATGTATATATGATGGATGAAATTATTTTAGTAATAATTTCCATAACTTTCTTTTTAAAAAATATTAATGTTTGGAAATTTCACTTTGACTAACTCTGTATGCTGATGTCTGCAATCTAAGAAACTATATCATGGACAGTAATGTGTAATATAAATCCATTGCTATGTGCTTCTCATCCTTGTCTTCTCAATGTGTGCCATTATTAATGTCTTATGAATTGTTATCATACTCTTTAAAATATACTTACAAAAAAGACAAGAAAAGAGTAAGGCTTATTAAAAACAAGCATTGATGTTCAATTTTCTGTCAGTGTTGCATACCTATCTATGCAAATCTGAACATCGGTTTTTTTTTTTTTTTTTTGTCTTTTTGAGACAGGGTCTCGTTATGCAGTTGAGGCTGGCCTTGAGCTCACTTTGGTAGCCCAGGCTGGTCTCGAACTCGCACCGATCCTCCTGCCTCAGCCTCCCGAGTGCTGGGATTACAGGCGTGCGCCACCACGCCCGGCTTGAACATCGGTTTTGACAATAAAAATCAATAATATAACAACCATTGTTAGCTTGCTAGTCTTAATTTGAAAATCTGTAACATATGCATTGTCTATATGTTACTCTGTTTGTATCTTTGTATGTGCTGTTAGTTTTCCCTTTTCTTTTTGCTCTTCAAGACAAAATAAAATAAAGTATAGAAAAAAAACCTCTTTAGAACATTATATGCATACCTTTTCCAAAATAGCACGACAAGAAATTTTACCATAGCACATTATTTTTGTGAGCATGTACACATGGAAGACCTGTGACACACAACTGTAATAGGGTCCATAAATGTGACTGCAGTGCGCTGTGCACACTGAAAAGCTCACAAAAGTACACACAGGAAATTGAAGAGGGGTGATAGGAAGGGAAAATAAATGACTGAAACAGTGCAGGTTAATATGCATGACCAGTTACATTAGATAAAATTTGCAAGAAAAACTACGATTAGCAGTCAACCTGTTGGATGCTCTCCACAGACATCATTCACAAACAAGTCAACAAACAACTAAGTGTCAGTTAAAAAATAAACCCTTTTCCAAAACTAGTTCGAAATGGATAGCCTGAATTTAGATTCTTCAAATTGCATATCCTGTATCCTCACCTAAAAATTAGAAATTTATACTAACTAGAATTGAACAGTTGTAATTTTATTTCATAAAGATATGTTTGAAATAAATTAAAGAGTTTTGTTTGTTTGTTTGTTTCTTAACTTCAGCTAATTATTTATGTCACAGTTGAGAAATTTTTCCCCTACAGTGGTCGCCCTAAGCAAACCTACTGGTAAGACTTGGTGATACATGTCTTGTAAAATATATGTTTATGTTTAAAACTAAGTACAAGGAACAAAAGGAAGATATTTAATATCTGGTAATGGAGGACATTATAAAATATTAAGCAAATAATACTTTCTATCAACACTTAGGAGAACAACAAAATATTCTAACTTGAATTTTAGACCAGGGAATTTTCCTTAATAAGTGCATCCATATTAATTTAATTACATATTTACCTTTCATCAAATTATAAGATAATGAGGTCAATAATCTTTCTGAAATCTTGACTGAAACATGGAACACAAAAATTCATGTTCACCGTGGAGCCTGAGCATATTCTGGGATCAGAATGTAGAAACACATGGAGCAGAGAATAAAGTGTCCTTGTTTCTCAAATTATTTCACTATAACAACTAGATGTTAACTGTAGAAGAAAATTTAACATGCTTAATAACCTTTAAGCTGGCTTGATTTTCAGGAACTTAAGCCCCATCTTTTACAGAAAATATTTCTGAGATTAAAAGCCAAGATAAGAGTAATTGGAAAACAGTACACAAAAGACACATTCAAGAGAACAATAAAACCAAGCAACGCCAAAATTAAAAACCATATTGTAAGTTGCAAGATTAGTACAGATAGAAAAGAATTGAATTACAATTCTGCAGACAGCGTCTTAAGATGCAAGTAGAGAATGATTCTCTAAGACATCTCAGGTTATGCATGAGGCAGAAAGCAGAATGCTATCACAAACACTTTTTAAAAAGCAACTGAATCCAGTAATCACAGAGAAAGTAATTCCGAAACCTGTAGCACAAACAAGTTTTTCCAAGATGATGAAAGCCTGCCATTATTTAAGACACAGTTTATTGCTGTATTTCAAAACAGTAAATGATAATTTTATCCTTTTTGCTAGTATATTATATATTCATACTTTTCATGCTATATAACATTTTAAAATTGCAAGAAATGGTTTATATCAAATGAACTGAGGCCAGGGAGATAGCTAAGTGGCGTAAATATAAGGTCTCAGTTCTATCCCTGGTTAAAAAAAAAAAAAAAAATCTAATGAACTGATCGAGTTTATTGATTTTTGCATAATATTTACATATGAATGAGGAAAACTATTGTGAGAAGTTTGTCTTCAAAAGCTTGTCCTCGACAAATTTAACATGCAGCAGAATTCCTTTAGTAGTTGGAGGTCACAACATACTATAAGTGTAAGAGTAAAAAATGCAGGTCTTGACAATACGGTATTGGAAAGACAGCAGAAATGAAGGACAAGTGAATACTAACTTTAGAATCATGATTCACAGTTGAAAAAGCCATTACAAAATGAACTAGAAGAGCTCATTAGTAGAAGTCAACATGGAGTTGAGATAAACAATATTTTAAAATGAGTAAGAAAAACCAACTTAATTGTAAAATATATTCCAACAAGTATATATTTCTAGAGACAATAGTGACAGTATAAATATTAATTGTAGATTATATTGACCAAGAATATAAGAAAATAATGGGACAAAATATGTGAAGGCAAATTTATTTATAAACTGCCACAAACCATCATCTTTCTTTCTTTCATAGATGATATATAAGTAAGTAATGAGGTGAATAACTGAAAATTACTGGGTGATGTACCTTCAACAAGCCAGTACCTCCTACCAAAAACACTAAATAGAAGAACATAGATTATTACACCACATATTTCTTGCCTGGAGTAGTTCAGTGATTAAAACGATCACACTTGTCTGCCAGACACCTACAGGAGAACACTTTGATCTCTAATAGTTTAGAGTTGAAAGGATTTGGAAGCCATTGTCAAAAATGTCAGGAAGAGGCAAGCATCTCCCTTGATATACCTTTGATATTTGGGCTCCTTTTACGTCTATCAATTCATAATCCTTTGCTAGTGTTCATCAACATGCAGTGCGCAATTTCCACCTAGTAGGTGATGCAATATAAATAAATCGAAACAATAAAGGAGCAATGAATTGCTGAAAACTCAACAAATTTTCTCCTATAATTTTACTTCACTAATTCAATTAGAAGCAATAAAAATTGTTATCCGGATTCAAATTCGAAATTAAAAAAAAAAACAGTTTAAATTGGTGATTGTATCGGAATTGTTGTGAAAATGATGATGGCATTGACTGGATTAATGAAGAAATTAAATGAGAGTTCAATATTTTTTTGTGATTAGTGGCCTATTTTTCCCAATACATTATCCCATCTATTTTACTGTTGTAAGCCTAGAAATATTTACTATCTTTAACCTGATAAGCTAGTAAGACTTAAACTTTAAAAAGTATAAAAATAATTTTTGTATCTGTGCCTTCACAGAAGTTAAATATGTTGAAAGAATTGCAATGAACGGGAGGCTGAGGCAGGAGGATCGGTGCGAGTTAGAGACCAGCCTGGGCTACAAAAGTGAGCTCAAGGCCAGCCTGAACTACATAGTGAGACCCTGTCTCAAAAAGACAAAAAAAAAAAAAAAAAAAGAATTCCAATGAAACTGCTTGGTCAGAGGTATTATTTAAATTAATACGGTTGTTTTATGTTGAGGAATTTTTTTTATGTGTGGTGTGTTTCGTTGTTCGAGGCAGTGTCTTGCTGAGTAATTCAACTGGGCTTGAACTTGTTGTGTGCCCCAGGCTGGCCTCGAACTTGCAGCAATCCTCTTGCCTCAGCATCATGAGTATCATAACTAGAGCTATGCACCACCACATGTGGCGTTGCAATGGGATATTTTGCATGAAATATAGAAACTGAAATGCATTTTCTTCTAAATTCTTCATGACAAATATACAATGGCTTACGATGTTAGTATTGATTTTTTATTTACATATTCTATCCATCTACATTTGCTTTCTATCAGTAACAAAATGAGCAGCTAACTGTACCCGTTTTCATCCAAATCAGAGGAATCTTACACATTATATATTGATCACAAATTCAAGCATATTGGCTTTAGAAAATGTTAAAAAATGAAATAAACATAAAATATATGCATTATAGGAAGGCTAATAATAAAAGGAACAGCCACGTAAAAATAACACTAAGCCTAAGAGTGACGGTATTGAACTCTGGCCTTCATATACTGCACTCCATTTAATGCCTCTTCCTGACCACAGAAATGAATCAGTATTTATTTTCCTTTTTATTTATGCTTACCAGTTAAGATGTGCATCACACAGAGTATAACTTTTATCTTTTTTATACTATACTATAATTGTTTTGAAATTTATTAAAACTATTAGGAAATGTTGATATAGATGTGTCAAATGCCAATTGTTTTCATTTTCTTATAATTCCTGTATTTTTCATGCAATAAAAGATTCAATTATCTACATTTTTGTGTTATCAACCCTTGTTTCTGTTAATAGTTATAAAATAGTTTTCTTATCTTTTCATTTATTAGGAATTTCACTTTGAATATGCTTGAATAGCTCTGTTTTCCTACACGCACATATTTTCTCTAGCATGCATTCCTAAGAAATGTAATGTTAATGTGTTTAAGGTCATGCCACCTTGTTCTTAATTTTTAAGACAATCTATAATCTGCACTTATACCGTGTGAATTGCTTAGTTTTGTCAAATACTTTTTTTTGTCTCAGGTGTGATCTGCAGTATAGTAAAGAAAGTAAAAATTGAAGACACAGAGAACTATGAGAAGGGTCTGCTAACAAGAGACCTAGAGGGGATGAGAAGATGGAAAGTGATGGAAGGAAGAAGAAGGGAAAGAAAAGTGAATACAATAAACATTTAAGTTTCTGTCTCAGCGTGTAGACCTTCAGCATGTACTTTGAGGAGTATCGACTATAGTGTGCATCTATTCAGAGTCACTGTCCACAACATGGACTGAAGTACTTCCATTTATCTTCTGCCTCTCTCCAATCAGTAATTTTGGCTGCATGATCACACTCACAGGACATTTTTTACACATTTGAATTTATTTCAAATTCAATAAAACATGTAGATATTTTAGGAAATATACATTTATGTGTTTTTTAAAATGAGTTATGTTGAGAGAGTTTAGCCAAAATGTTACAATTTAGAGAAGATATACATGAGTAATATCTACATTTTTATGGCTAAATATTATTTCACCATTTCGATATGCTAACACCATTTCTTCATTGTTGTTAAAGGACATCTGTTTCTCATACTCAGCTATCAAGTCCCAGGCTAGTATAAATATTCTTTCACAAATTACCAATTTAAAAGAGTTTCAGCATTATTCAATAAACATACACCTAACCTCATAGGAAATTGCAGAGAAGAAATGCAAAGCAATTGTATCATGTTTCACTCCACCCAAAAGAAATGTGAGATACTATTGCTCTTCATACTAAGCAGTTTTTACAAATGTTTATTGTGTAGAAGGATATATTACTCTAGTGAGTGTCAAGCAGTACCTTGCCGTACCTTACAGGGGTGTTATATATGTATATCTCTAATCAAAAATATTGTGGAGCATGTTATTTGCTCATAGTTTTACTGCCTTAGTGCTTTAAAGTTTTGAATTATCTCCTTAAATATTATCTGGATTCCTGTTTTTGCCTTTTCTTGTTTGTCTTTTTGAGACAGGGTCTCGCTGTACAGTTCAGGCTGGCCTTGAGCTCAGTCTTGTAGCCCAGGCTGGTCTCGAACTCTCACCAATCCTCCCGCCTCAGCCTCCGAAGTGCTGAGATTACAGGCATGCACCACCACGCCTGGCTTGGATTCTGGTATTTTTAATGTGGCCCTTTGTCTTCTAAGGAATCACGATTTTTAAAACTTGTTTGTTTGTTTGTTTGTTTATTTATTTATTTATTTATTTGGTACAGGGTCTCACTAAGCAGTTGAGACTTGTAGTGATCCTACAGTCTTGGCTTCCTCACTGTTGGGATTACAGGCTTGTGCCACTATGCTCAGTTTCGGAGACTGGCATGGTGCAAACTATGTTCTAGGGCCAGCATGGTATGTGGTACAGGAGACTGAACTCATGTCCTTGTGCTTGCCAGGTGGGCACTTAGACCATGGGTTATTTTCCCAGTCCAGAATCAGAAAATCTTAAGTTTCTTTAAAAATTTAATAATGTAGAAGGTGAAATCCTTTTAATTTCTTTATACATTTTGAATTTATGTCTTAAATTCTTCAATAAATTCTGCCTGAGACATGAGACAATACATAATCATTCACTAGGTCAATTTTGGGCAATGGATTTTCTAAAGATACTGAATTTTAAAATACGAAAATTTATTTAGGTTGTTTTTGTTTCTCTCACTAATATAAATCTTCTGTGCAAATATTTTCATAGATTTTGTTTGATTTATATCTAGAAGTTTTATTTCAAGGTGCAATGGTTGGTTTTAAACTGTAATTTATGTTAATAATTTGTGCCTTATTGCTGACAGATTATTTAGCATTTTCTTGCCTGAAAGTCTGCAGTTCTTTGGGAATTTGTCGCTCTCTTCACACAGCGAATTTCAGATGTTCTGCATAGGTACCTAAAGCTAGCACACAGTTTTGAATTATTTTCTGTACTTTAAGAATTTTAACTTATTTCAAGTTTGTAAGATAATCAGTCTCATACTTAAATTTATTTCAGGTATGCAGAGAATTAAAATCATACTCTTTGGAAAGCAGATTTGTGATATTATAATTTGTTGATGAAAAGATGCCAGATTGAAGTGCATAATCAACTTATAATAACTTGCACATATTCATAATGGGAGTTAAGAAAGTTCAACAGAATGCTCATTGGGTAAAAGAAATATACTCTTTCTCTCCAAGAACTTTTTATGTAAAAATTTAGGCACAGAATCCTGTTTAGATTTCAAATCTGATGATTTCATGGTCAAAATTTCCTTTAAAGACATGTTAAAATGTAAAAGCAATCTTTATAACAAGAGAGACATTTTCCAACTGCTGTAAGGAATAGCTATTGTCTGTTAAAGAGCTACTTTCTATTAAAATCTATAGATCCTGATAGGAGGGAACAACACATTGTGATTCAAAGTAAGCACAAGGTTCTCCCTTTGAACCCAACTGGACTGACAGTCTAGCTGCATAAGCACTAACACCAGTGTGATCTGCAAGACTCTTTCCTTCTGGAACACATCCCTCCATGAAATTGTCATGGAAACCTAAGGTCAGAAACTCAAAATAAAATCCAGCGAAGAAAACCTTTGTGGAAGCATGCATCATGAAAATTGTGAGACCATCTTGCCGAACAAACTATCTGCTCGTAAATTATTTAACCCATTTCTACCCATGTAAAATATCTAATGTCTATAATGTTGAGATTATGGGGAGAAAATGGAATTTGAGAGAGAATAGGATGTAATTGCTATTATTTAATAATCTGGTCACTCTACTCATTCAACTTTAAACTTTTACCTTTTCTCTTTATCAGTTAAGTAGAAAAACTGTTCAAATATTCATCTTTCACTTTGAAGTAAGTAGTACAGACTGAAATAAAGAGCTAAAGTATTGCTTTCCTAAATTTTCACATTTAAGTAAGACTGTAATGCATATTACATTATTTTTTTTAAATTCTGTTATTGTCTACTCAGTTAAAAATTTGATTGATGGATGCTTTACATAAACATGAGCTTTACCATAACACAACAAAACCTGAGGGACTTAAATATAAAAATAATATATTATTATGTAAAAAGACGTATAGAGAATATAACAATGAGAAATCAAATGGGTGTTGAATATTTTTGGTCCTTGAGACCAAAATTTTGACTCCTGAGACATATCGTCTTGGTATGGAATTTTATTTTGTTTAATTAGCTAAAATGTTGCTAGTTTACTTACCCATTTGTCTCTGCTGTCAGTCCCTATCACATATATAGTATAGATGACAAGCCCCTGTTATGTGATGATGATCTGAAGATGGAAGAATATAAGCAGGTCACATTGGTAGCTCCAGGCTTATAGCACGTGTTAAACACATTTGTTACTAGACTTAAATTGTTACTCAGAAAATAAATCACTCTTAATGTCACACTTAATGTCACTAAGTTTTTCCTAGGCATTACTATGTAAAGATTAAAAATATTTTTCATCAAAATTATCGAGAGCAATTCTATTAATTCATTAATTGTGCTTAAGTGCTAAGCATGAGGCAATGAGAATATATATGTGTGTGTGTAAATATATATATATATTATACTTACATATATGAGATATATGAGTATTTTAGGACTTTAAGGAGATTGAGATTAGTTTAATATTTTCTATTCAACTTATGGTAATTATTTTAATATATAAATATATAAGAATTACATCTAGTTTAATAAAAATAAATTTATTTTAGATTGTTTATAAAGCATTAGCACTTTTATATAACTACATAACTGAAGATTTGTAACTGAAATACAAAGGAAGTATGAAAAAATAATAGCTATAAATTGAACTTATTTATACCATATCCAGACATATGACTTTCAGTTCAAAATATCAGCTGTAAGTATACAAAGTAGATAGAGAGGTCAAAGAAATTACTATCTGAAAGTGTCTGTTAAAGTAGGTTATGTGAAAAAGATCCAAAACTGGAATACGAGAAATTAAAAAGTAACAGTAGAGATCATAACTATTAATTTTTAAAGCAGCCTAAATGTCCATCAATAGGTGAAAAGATATAAGAAACGTGTTTATATGTCGTGTAGTACTAGACTGCCACGTAGAAAGAGACATTTAAGGAAGAAAGATACATTTGAGTTTTTCTATGTAAGTCAAAGCACTTTGAGGACATAATTTTAAGTGAAATGAATTACATGATTTCTCTTGTATCACTAACTCAAAATACAAATAAGGAACAAAATAAAATAAGATAGGAATGTAAGGTGAGTTTTTTTTTTTTTCAGATGAGAGAGAATAATAGAAGGAGAGAAATGAAAAAATAATTGAAAAGAAGTGAATATGATACTTTTGCAAATGAGGAGAACAAGCATTAAATGAGCACAGTCGGGGCCAGCCAAATAGCTCAGGAGATTACAACACGTGCAAGCAGAGGCAGGGGATGGTGCTTTCAGTCTCTAGGCCTGCCATGCCAGCCTCATGCCAGGGACCCACTGAGATGGCAATTGAGGTGTGGTGGGCTTGGTGGTGCGCACCTGTAATCCCAGCTCTTAAAAGGCTGTAAACAGGCAGATCACTACGAGTCTGATCTAGTAGTGAGAACCTGAACACACCATAGACCCTTCCTTAAAATAAATAAATAAATAAATAAATAAATAAATAAATAAATAAATAAATAGCGCAGATGAGGGGAATGGGTAGGGGACCATAGTGAGGAGTAGGTGGTAAGGGCAGGTAATGATTCCCTCCAGCAGTGTAGTGAATGTGTACCACAAATATGCATATACTCCTTAAAATAAAAACTAACAGAGAAACATTGAAAAGCTGACATTTTAAGAAATATACAATGCCCATCAGGATAACTGCTTTATCAAATTAAAATGTGAAAGGTGACTTTTTTTTTTTTTTTCATTTTGGTTCACATTTTGGGACCACAAGGGCATGTCCGTGAATATATCAGGAGCACCAATGCCACCAAAATTACAGTTATAAAGAAAGAAAGGTTACAATTAAACAAACATAAAAGCAGAAGTACAAATAAGTACGAGCAGCTATTTGTTTATTTGTTTATTTATTTATTTATTTATTTAGTATTCTAGGGAAGGGTCTACAGGGTGTTCAGGGTCTCACTACTAGATCAGACTCCTAGTGACCCTCCTGTTTACAGCCTCCCAACAGCCAAGATTACAGGCGTGCACCACCACGCTCAGTCTCACTTGCCCTCTCAGCTTGGTCCCATGTGCAGGGCCGGCAAGGCCGACCAAGCATCAAACCCCAGGCACCTCAGCCTGCTTGCAGGTGCTTTAATCTGCTGAGCTGTTTGATGAATATGCTTTAAAATTCATTATTAAATTTGGAGGAAGTAGAAACTTAATATAAGCCATTAATTTAATAAGTAAGTTTAAGTAGTTTAGCAATACCCATTTAGCTAATTATTAACGGATACAGATTTCTTATTCTATATTTCAAAAGTCATCTTCTAAAAATAATAGTAAATGATTTTCTATATTTTTGTGAGATAATAGAATAAAAGTAATGAAATTTAATATCTCTTCTTAAAACTTTAACCTTGGCTGATGATGATTTGGAGACATTATGTAAACACTTATTCCTCATCTCTGATTCTAAGTCAGTCCCTAATTAACTCATTTCTTTAGATAGGCTCTTACTTTGTTCCTTAAACACAACTACTGCTTTTTTTCATGGGTACAATTTAGATGTACAGAGTGATCCCATTCATCTTAGAACTTGTATCTAAACTCAATATATTTTAGTTCCTCTATATTTTTCCTTTCGTCGCCCTCCTCCGAAACCTACAAAATAACCTCTTTTTATTTATGAAACTTCGGTTTTGTTTTCAAGTTTCTCTTTTCCCTTTTCTCTTCTCCCATTTCTCTATCTTTCTGAAAAATTCCTTTTTCACAACAGGAATTCAATATAGAATTCACATATGATTTCATTGAAGAGTATGGTCACAAAGTACATCAATTTACTTGTAATTGTCCCAGGTTATCCTTATTTATGGATAAGGAGTACTTCACTATACAGTAAAAGGAATCATTTTTCTTCATTCACCAACTGACAAACATTTCTTTTGTTTACACTATTTATTACAAGCTGTAGTGCTGCATATCATCTCAGAATGAAAACCATCATTGTACAGCAATACATGCACACGGCTGTTATTATGAGTAGAGTTTTTCCTTTTATATCTTTCTCCATTAGCAATTCAACTTTCAAAATTTTAGACTCTTTTAAAATGTCTTTTTTTATATTCATTGTCATGAGTACCATAATTATAATTTACCTGAGGTGTATAAAAGGGGTCTTAGAGCCGGGCGTGGTGCCGCATTCCTGTAATCCCAGCACTGGGGAGGCTGAGGCAGGAGGATCGGTGCGAGTTCGGGACCAGCCTGAGCTACAAAAGTGAGCTCAAGGCCAGCCTGAACTGCATAGTAAGACTCTGTCTCAAAAAAGAAAAAAAATAAATAAAAGGGGTCTTGACACAAATATGAGTCATATTTGAAATAAATCACATATATTTAATTTTTTCCTTCCTCAAAAGAGCACGATTATCCCTTTGAAATTTCTGTTTTATTCTTTAGTGTGTGTGTGTGTGGGAGGCATATTTTAGGAAAGAGGCAACAGGGTATTCAGGGGCTCACTACTAGATCGGGCTTGTAGTGATTCATTTGTTTACAGCAGTCCAAAAACTGGGGTTACAGGAGCACACCACCATGCCCAGTGCCAATTGTCATCTTAGCATGCCCCTGGGATGCGGCTGGCAAGGCAGGTCTCGGGATCAAACCTCGATCCTATGCACCTGCTTGCAACTGCTCTAATCTGATGAGCTATTTGGCCGGCCTGCTGAAATTTCATAAAAATATAAGATATGAAAATCTAACAAGAAAAATATTTATTTTTTTCTGTCAAAAAATATAAACTTTGTGTGTGTTAGCAAACAGCGTTACCATTAATTTGCAAATATTGTATTCTAAATTATCATAGAAATAGCAAAAGCATTTTAATATATTAAATTCTCATGTTTTACTAATTATGCTTCTATCTAAATTTCTTTGGTTGGTTTGTATGTCTCTTAACATATACACTATATTTTTTTCATAATGTTTTCCATTGAGAGACCATTAAGATTTTCCAGAAAATTGCAGGTTTTTTCTTCATTTTTCAGCATAATTTTAAAAAATATATTTAGTAAATAAATAGAAATTAATATTTTTGAAACCTGATTATATTTACATACCTAGAAAGTAGTCTGAGTTTATGAATAATTAAAATTCATCGTATAAACAAGATCTTAAGGCAATGGTCCTAATAACTTCCATCAAGTCTTTGAAAATAGCAGTTAACAGGTAAAATTCTCACCCTGATTAACTCTGTATGCTGATATCTGTGAATAAACAACTACATTGTGGGGGCCTGGCAGGATGGCTCAGTGGTATAAAGTGCCTGTTTAGGAAAGCTTACGTGGCTGTAGGGACTGCGATTTGATACCTGGCATCACAGGCTGCGCCAGCCCTGCTCTCAGGGCAGGCTGAGCCGGCCATAAAAAAATAAAGAAAGAAACAAACAAACAAAAGTTCTGAAACAAGAAAAAAAAAAAAAAAAAAAACAACTACATTGTGGACAGTAATGTGTAACACTGAAACCATGCTTAAAATGCCTCTCATTCTGGTCTTCCAAATGTGTATTGTTTCTAATATCATAACAATTATTGTTATTCTCTCTTAATGGTAAATATTTGTAAAAAAATAATAAAAGTAAATGAGAGCCGGGTGTGGTGGCTCACGCCTGTAATCCCAGCACTCGGGAGTCTGAGGCAGGAGGATCGGTGCGAGTTCGAGACCAGCCTGGGCTATAAAAGTGAGCTCAAGGCCAGCCTGAACTGCATAGCGAGACCCTGTCTCAAAAATACAAAAAAAAAAAAAAAAAAAAAAAAAAAAAAAAAAAAAAAAAAAAAAAAAAAAAAAAAAAAAAAAAAAAAAAAAAAAAAAAAAAAAAAAAAAAAAAAAAAAGAAAAGTAAATGAGAGACAAGAAAAACAAAATGTCATAGGATTGTCCTGCTACAATGCTGTATAGGTTTGATTTCTAAATTTCTGTGAAAAAAAAATGCAATTGTTTCTAACACTCTACAAGGATTTAAATTTTAGAATATTCTTTTTCTTTTTGGAAAATAGCAGTTATATTTTCTGTCTTAGATACGTGATATTCAGATAGACAGAGATGTTAAGCTTAATTGCCTCTGTTACAAGATAATAATATCATTAAACTTCTCTTCTGGATAGTTAACATCTTGTAGACCAAAAGTTAGAGAAAACCATGGGTTACAAGGATAGCCAATATTATTTGGCCTCAGCCCTTCAAGGTCCTTGAGGACTCAGGACAGAAGAGAACCTATGCTGTGACATTCTGTAGCAAGGAGCATCACAAATTTTCTGAACAAGGGGATGATGGGGCTGCAGAGGAAAATGATCAATGATGTATAGTGTGCCTAAGGAGAGTCACCTAGAGATAAATAATTCTCTTGGGCTTTCACAAGAGCAATCTGGCCAGGTAATGGCCATGATTCATCCAGATGGCTGACACTGACAAATGGTCTACAAACCATTTTACATAGTTTAAAGGTAAATCCTGAGAGTATTTGACTGACCTTCTCAGATACAAAAGCTATACTTTTAGTTATATAGGTCTTGCTTTAACTTGGTCTTAGCCATCTAGCAGGAAAGTATAATCATAGGGTACAAAAACAAAGCTATATTAATGTGCTGGGCTGTAAAAGGTTCAACTCAACAACTTTGGACCATTATCATTTGTGTTGATAACTCACTACTACTATGGACTATTGGACTATACTAGGTTATTTTGCTGAATTCCAATGCCTACAATCTTTGGACTGGGGCCAACTATGAAAAGGTCCTTTAAAGTCCTCTCCAAATATAGCTTCTCTAACTATAATGAAATATGCATCTCTGACAAAACAAAACAAAAAAGAGGGGTATAAATAAAGCAACATTTTGTTGTGAAAAATATATATGTTTATGTAAGATATTTAGGATATATATGAAGCTACTTTCTCTTTGTTCATTGAGAAGATAGTTTTTTTTATTAATATTGTTTAAAAAGATAACACGTGTACATCTTTTCCTCTGAATAACTACTACACAGACAACAATATGCAATACATTATTACTAACCTACTACTAACCTGTTTTGAAACTGTTTCCTGGTTACTTTATATTTTTCTTTCATTAAAGTGAATAAAAAATTCATTTAATTATGAAGACATGGATGAATTTTAGATAAGATTGCTCAAATTTTTAAAGATAAAAATGTTGCCTAAAATCTTGACTAAATCTGTGAGTAACTGAGAAGATAAGATATGGTAAGATACGGCAACAGTGTTATGAATATTACTATTTTTTTGGAGATCTTAGGCAGATAATTTTGATCCCTGTTATCATAAAAAAGAAAAAATCACTGAAAGACATGTAAGTGAAAAGTATCTGTGCAGATCTGGAAAAGGATTGTATATTTTCTATAACTTTCAGGCCACAATTAGTTGAGCTTCCTCTTTAATAAGATGTTGGTGCAATGATACTTATAAGAAAAAAAGATAAAGCATCAAAACTGTGTTTTTATTTCCAAAGGATAATGCTTTAGAGTTCAGTTTCATTTGTTTATTATTATTATTATTATTATTATTATTATTATTATTATTATTATTTTTCTGTGTGTGTATGTGTGCAGAGTCTCACTACACAACTCTGACTCATAGTGATCCTCCTGTTTCCTGCTTCCCAAGTGCTGGGATTACAGGCACATGCCACTACGCCCTGACTCTACCACAGGCTCCCAGAGGAGAGTGGGGCCAATGCAACTGGCATGTCCAAGTAATCGAACCCTGGTCCCTGCACTTCCCTAAACAATTGCTTAGTTCACCAAGCTATACCGCTGGTTCTTGGAGTTCAATTTTAATGTCATGTAGCTATTTAGCTTGTTGAATGCCTCAGAAACCTTAAAGACTTAAAAATGTGCTAAAATTCTATAATAGTTGTGTATATGATATGTAACAAATATCCTATAAATAATTTATATTTATTTTTCCTGTCCTTGGAAAAACATGCTTTCAGCACTTTTATTCCTTTTTATTCAAGTATTTTCATATAATTTCACACAGCCTACCAAGCATGTATTTAATACTTAATGCCATGGAACCAATTCAAGTTACTAAACTTTAAGAGTCATTTACTTATTAAAAACAAGGTCACAATTTTATTACATCATCTTAGTTTATGACACATCCCATCAACCTTTCTAGGTGAAGATTGATCTTGATTTTCTGCCTGACATCTAGATTGCCAGATATATAGTTTTATTAGGATTGACCTGTCAGCCATGACATGTTGTCAACTAGACCCCAGAAAATAAAAATATTTTATATTATTTTTAGTGTTCTAAAATATTCTCAGGCAATCTAGCATGTATATTTCCTCATTAGAGTTTCTACATGAAGCATTCATTTTATTTCAAGGCCAACAATCTTAAATTAAAATTATCAGTTATATATCACATTTGGCAAGTTAATATATTTGTGGTTCGATATAAAAAGACTTCCCTGGCAAATCAGATGGCATATACACAGTAAAGAAAGCATTCTACATCATAAATATTCTTTTTGATAATAATTACTCCCATAGACTAGGTTATATGATTTCTTATTTTCTCTTAATAAAAGTTGTGGAGAACTTTATGGTAAACATCCTTTAGTTGCAATGCAAAAATCCCCTAGTTCTTATAAATCCAGGCTTACATTCCGTTGTCTTACTCTTAATGAAATTGCTTAATGTATCTTACCACATGTAAA
This sequence comes from Myocastor coypus, assembly GCA_004027025.1. Taxonomy (NCBI): domain Eukaryota; kingdom Metazoa; phylum Chordata; class Mammalia; order Rodentia; family Myocastoridae; genus Myocastor; species Myocastor coypus. The sequence goes on along the minus strand of PVJA010035924.1, from coordinate 2,330 downwards.
TAATAATGCTCAATTATCAAACTTTAAATATTTTAACAATAAAATTTGATTAAACAGAATTGATGCTTATGTAACTCACATGTAGGCAGGTGAATGGATATCTAGATAAGAATTAATTAATTAAGGATTCCTGTATTGGTGATTCAGCCCAGGATGTTTACATTAAGCTACATCTTTCACTGTTTTTGAAGGGGAAACTTCACATGAAGTTGCTAAATTTCCCAACTTTAGTTGAAATATGCAATGCACCTGTTTCAGCCTTCCAGATTTCTGAGATTACAGGGCTATGCCATGACATCTGGACTTGGAGTTTTCAATTCAATAAACATTCTTCTATAGTCTTTTGTGGCAATAGCAGACCTTTACAATATTACCTCAATGTGTCCAGTATCCCTAAGAATATGGCAATGAGTGTCTCACCCTAAATGGTAAAATTCACTATTTTTCCTGTATTCTTATTGTTGCTGAACTGTTTCTCAAGCTTTATTTCCCCAATACTCCTTCTGCATTCACATTTATTTATTTATTTATTTATTTATTTATTTATTTATTTTCTTTTTAAGACAGGGTTTCATTATGCAGTAGCTCAGGCTGGCCGTGGACTCAGTTTTGTAGCCCAGGCTGATCTTGAACTCACACTGATTCTCCTGCCTCAGCCTCCCAAGTGCTGGGATTACAGGCATGCACCACCATGCCTGGCCTCACATTCTTAATTGAGAATGCTCTTCCTATTTCAAAATACCTAACATACATTCTGGTTCTTATTTACAAGTTTGGTTCCTCACATCAAAGTAACAGTGTGATATGTACACATGTGTGTCAATGTATATCACCTAAAAGTCTGACCTCAAGATCCATTCATTCACCTATGTGTATTTCAAGCTTATCCATCTTTTGGTTGAATGGAACTCTATTACACATAACAATGACCAAATTATCTTCATCCATTCCTCAGTAGATCGTTGTTTGGCCTGTTTGCAACTGTGCCACTATAAAGGTGGGCATGTGTACATTGCTGTGGCATGCTTATGTTAAACCTTTTTTGGAAGATACCAAAAAGGGGAATGGCTGGGTAAAATGAAACCTCTACTTTCAGTATTTTTTTTTAATCTCTACATTGATTTGCATAGTGGTTGCACTATTTTATCCTCACTCTAACCGTGTAGATGAGTTCCTTTCACCCAAAATGTCCTGGTCGCATTTGTTATGGGCTGACTTCTCCATAATATGCATTCTTTCTGGACTGAAATAAAATATAAACATTGTTTTAATTATAAATAACCAGTGATGATAAACATTTTTATATATTTATTTGCTGGTTGTACCTCATCATCTAAGAAATGTGTATTCATTTGAAAAGTCTATTTTTTGTTGGTTCTTTGAGTTAGTGGGAGCTAAAGGTTTTTAGTTTAATGTGTGTTTGATATTAGATCCTTGTCTGGGAACATCTGCCAAAAAAGTATTTTCTGACTTAGTAAGTTGTGCAAAAGCATTTCAGTAAGATTAGATCCTGGTTGTTGATTCTTTGCCATAGTTCCGTTGCTGTCAGTGTTTAGTTCAGTGTTCACTTGTATCTCTCTTAGGGAGTTCTACCTATGCTATTTTCAAACATATTTAATGTTTCTATTATAATATTTAGAATTTTATTTTAACTTAATGTAATGAGTCTAACTATTTTCCTTTGGTATGTACAAAGCCAGTTATTCTGTATCATTTATTAAAGAGGCCATCTTCTTTCCAATGAATCTGTTTTACTCCTTTGCCAGAGACAGGATCGCTGAGTGTGTTTGGGATTATGTCCACATCTTCTAATCTGTTCCCCTGATCTTTGAGTCTATTTATTTTTTTGTGAACACCATATTGATTTTACCATAACATCTTTGAACAATAATTTCAAGTTAGGGAATATAATAGTCCCTGTCTTGCCTTTGTTGCTGAGAATTGGTTTTGCTATTCTAGGTCCCTTCTTCCTTCAAAAGAACTTTAGGAATATTTCCATTAGATATTTGTGGTGTGTTTATAGTATTTTGATTTAGATTAGATTAAATCTGTATAGAAAAATGGGAGTATGTCCATTTTCTCTATATTGGTTCTGTCTGTCTGCTAGCAAGTGTTTTCTTTCGTTTTTTCTATAGTCTCCTTTGATTCCATTTTTCAATATACTTTAATATTCAGGGTATAGATCTTTTACTTTCTTTGTTAGATGGCTTCCTAAGTATTTCACGTTTTTTTATTATTTTTTTATTTTTAATCGCATTGGTTTTTTTTTTTTTTCATCATCAGATCAGTTTAGATTAATACATATAGGTATATAAGATTGATCAAACAAT
>PVJA010035923.1:0-21491 GCA_004027025.1 Myocastor coypus | reverse complement strand
GGGGAAAGGGAAGGCAGGCCAAGGATCCTGACCCAGCGGGCTCAGCTCCCAGCGGTGGGGTTTGGTCTGGGCTGGAACAGGAAGTTAGTCGGGGGAACGCAGAGGCGGGGCAGAGGGGCGCAGGGGCTTACCCGCGGCGGGTGCCTTTTTTTTTCTTTAAGACTATTTTTTTTTTCTTGTTTCAGAACTTTTGTTTGTTTATTTATTTTTATGTCCGGCTCAGCCTGCCCTGAGGGCAGGGCTGGCAGCAGCATGTGGTGCCCGGAATCGAACCGCAGTCCCTGCAGCCGCCCAAGCTTTCCTAAGCAGGTGCTTTAGACCACTGAGCCATCCTGCCGGGCCCAGGGTTCATTTTTTAAAATTAGGTTGCCTTGGTATATTTTTGTTATACAAGGGCCTGGGGGGATGGCTCAGTGGTCTGAGCGCCTGATTGGGAAAGCTTGGGCGGCTTCAGGGACCGCGGTTCGATCCCCGACACCACATGCTGCGCCAGCCTTGCCCTTGGGGTGGGCTGAGCCGGCTATAAAAATGAGTGAATAAACAAACAAGGGTTCTGAAACAAGAAAAAAAAATTTAGTTATACATAATGATCATATTCATCAAAGAGAATTTGTACCGGTTTTCTTTTTTTCTCCCGTCCTCCTTAATTACAAAGTGCTGTTTCCATACTTTTCTTCTTTCTTTTTCTCTGTCTCTGGCTTTCTCTCACTTTTCTCTTCTAACCCCCTCCCCTGTCTTGGGGAGGGAAGTTTAATTAGTTGTATGGGAAACACAAGCACAGTGAGAAGAGTATTTTATTCCTGAGATGATAGACAATTGAATTGAAAGTTTAGGAAAATTTGAGATTAGTGAAAAAGGCACTTGATTGCTTTTGGAATCTTGGTCGGCCTGACAGATGGGAAGAGATCGTGACTTTTAAGAAGGGGATTGGTCAGATGAGGGATGTCTGGCTCTCGGCCCCTCAGAGCGTGACTGGAGGCTGGCTGTCGGTGCTGGGAGGGCTGGGGCGAGGTGGTTTTAGTGGGCTGCTGCGAGGTGTTTGACTAAGAGCCAAGGAAGGGGAGGCGGCGTCCCAGATGCTGGGGTTTAGGTCTGGGGAGGCGGTGACGGCTCTTGGCGAGCCCAAGAAGGAAAGAAGGGAAAGGCCGAGCTGACAGCAAGGCCCCTGGGAGCTGCTTGTGTGATACTGATTTAATGGTAAGTTGTACTGAACACGTAGGGAAAGATGAAAGAATTTTCAGGTAGGTGATGACAGGGGTCTTGGAGTCCACTGAGATGACTGGTATCCATGTAGACTGTCTTAACTGTGGGGTAAATGATCTCATCCCTTGCGGAATAGGTAGGCCTGGCTGTAGTTAATCTCAAGGCCTGGCCTTTGTGACACAGACAAGACCAAAGAAATACTTATGTGAGTATGGGCTACACAATAAGGTTAACCAGGCTATTGTGAACATAGCCAAGGAATGTTTTACTAAGAACACCTGGCAATAGCTTTATAAAGAGGATAAAGAGAAGGTTTAGAGAATCTTGGACTCTGATCTGGCCCTAAGCTATCCAATATCTTGAAGAGCCATAGAGACAGGAGGAGGATCAGGACTATGTATGCAGCATTTAGCTCTTAGAATGGCACAAGTGTTTTTTGTTAGAATGTCTAATGTTTTCTGATTTTTGAGTACACATTGTCCAATTAACATATACTTTTTTTCATGACATCTTTTACAGTAAAGAGTTGTTATTTTGGAGGGCATGTAGGCAGATGACAAAAGCATATATATATATATATATATATATATATATATACTTTATATACATATATATGTGTATATATAATTTATTTTTATTGTTTTGGTGGGACTGGGGCTTGAACTCATGAGCTTGCATTTGCCAGGCAGGCACTTGTGCCACAGAGCTATCTCTGCAGTCCCTATATTTCTAATTATACTTTTCTGTTGGGGTGTTTAAGACCAAGTTAAAATGAGTGCTGTGCTAATTAAAGCTGATGTCTCACTGTCCATCAGGTCATGTAAGCCTCTAGAGGCACTGTTCTGAGAACCGTGTAGAGAGCCTCTCCACTCTTGGGTCAGCAACAGCTGTCAGGATGGGCCACAGTCCTACTTGACCATGTCCTGGTGACCCTCCTTAGGCACATTGAACATCTTACTAATGGAACTTGAGTAACTAATAACAGCGGTAGGGTCTTGTAGAAAAGGTCTTATATCTTGGGTCTAATGACCTTGGAGGGCCAGGGTCACAATGTTGTTGTGGGCAGCTAAAGTAGATAGCAATGTTATAGACATTTAGACAGGGCTAGGCCCTCAGGGAAACGGCATGGAAGGCAAGGTGACCTTGCAACTGTGGAACAGACAGATACTCCTGCTGTGGGCCTGACCTCAGGAACAAAAAAAGAGTAGACAAAAGTAGCCATACACTTCCCTAGGGATGTGCATCAGGGATTGATATTCTATTTTAAATTTTTTTTTTTTTTTAACGGCCAGCTCAGCTTGTCCTGGGAGTGGGGGTGGCGCAGCATGTGGTGCTGGGGATCGAACTGCAGTCCCTGTGGTTACCTAAGTTTTCTAAGCAGGGGCTTTAGACCGCTGAACTATCTCACCAGCCAGGGATTGATATTCTAAATAGGTCACCTTGAAAGAGTGAAAAGAGTCACTAACACGAACCCCCAATAGGAAGAGGACCTTTTCTCTATCCGTGTCCGCTGACTAGGTGACACATCTCCCCATTTGATCCCAATTTAATCAGCTTTGCCTGAGCAATTGCACTTGGGGTCTTACTGGTTGACCATAGTTTTGTTCTGCGTCGTGCATGAGTTCCTGTGTTCTCCACCTTAGACTCACCTTACCACATGGCTTTGCCGTATAAAAATCCCTAGAAAAGACAGGTTCCTTGACAACCCGCTTGGGTCCCCCTTCTGTCCCTCTCTTGGACAGGAGCTTTCTTTCCCCCAATAAATATATTCAGCACTTAACCTCCATTGTACCTAAAATTCATTCTTCAGTTTTAGAGAACACAAACTTATCCCAGGAACCTTTCAGGTGGGGAGATTCATCTCCTCTGGCACCCTTGGCTGTGCTCTTAGCCCTGCTGCCTGTCTCGCTCTGGTCTCTGGGCTTAGCTGCTGAACACCCAGAAGAGCTTAGCTGCATCTGTCTTAGTCAGCAGATGTGAAGCCCAAAGCAAATGTGCGTGGAGGACATGGAATTTGCCTGGAAGGGGGGTGGGGCTGGGTCTCTTCCCGGCCTCCTAGGATTGATGCCTACTTAGAATATTAATCATTAATGTTTACCCCTAGAGAAATATGGAGGTGTAGTCACTTTATCTTTTGTCTTGAGGTCTGACCTTGAAGGAATGCATCTCTCAACATATCTATATATCTTCTGTACTGATTCTTTTAAGGGTCCAGCCCTATCTGACTGCCTGTAACATATATTTATTTGTTTAGTTTTTGTTTTTGTTTTGGTGGGACTGGGGTTCAATCTCACAACCTTGCACTTGCCAGGCAGGCACTGTGCCATGGAGCTATCTCCCCAGCCCCACTGCCTGTAATATTTCTAACTGACTTAGCTGTCTATAATAATATCCACTCAAAAGGAATTCTTCTTGGGGCTTCCCTCTGCTGTCACACTTTTAAACCCCTTCCATACAGAAAGAATCTTGACCACTGGGGTCAGGTAGGTCTATATTCAGCATTTTGGCACTGGATGTTGCAACTATACTTTCCAGAGGTGCCTTGTCTTGTCTAAATCCTTTATTCTTCTCTAATCTGTTACTGGAATCTCTTAAGCCTCTCTCAGATCACTGGTTTGCAGTGGTAGGCAAGTAGTGGTAGTGTTGTAGGCAGCTGAGCTAGATAGAAATATAGACAGACAGGGCTAGACCCTCAAGGAGACAAACTTGAACACAAGACCTCGCAACTGTGAGAGAGAAAGACACTCCTGCGGTGAGCCAGACAGAGAAACATCAGATTAAACAGATCCAGCCACACATTAGGAATTGGTATTCTAAATAGGTATCAATCACCTTGAAAGAGCCAAAAAGCATCAATCATGCAACCTCCTAAAACAAAAGCCCCTCTTGTATATTCATGCCTGCTTGTTGACTTGCTTCCCCTTTTGGTCCTGGACTTAATCAATTTTACATGAATAACTGTGCTTGTAGTCTTAGTGTGGACCATAGTTTTGTCCCACCTCATGATCATCTAGTGAGTTCCCGTATTTCACACCTTAGACCTGCCTACCCTCCTGGGTTTGCTTTAGAAAACATCCCTAGGAAATCCCCCTCACCCCCAGCCTTCCTGTTGGAGTTTGCTGATTCTGGCCACCTGTCCTCACCCTGAAGACCATGGGGAGGTTGTGACTTGCAGGAGCGTTGCAGAGCACCATCCTGAACCAATCCACCATCAAGACAGCCTTGCACAACTTTGGCCTGCACTCGTCATCATGGGATCCTTCTTGAACTGAGGTTTGCCAGCCCTCCTTAATGAGGTAGAAACCACATTGAACCCCATATAGCAAGAGCCTTGGCGAGCCCACCCTGCCTTCCCAGTCACCAGAGAGCCTTGCTCACCTATACCCTGCCCCATCTATCATCGCTGCAAAAAATGAGAAAAAGAAGGAACAAAAGGCAATCTCAGGCCTCCAGTCCACCCAAAACAAGTCCAGGAGACAAGATCATAGAATTTGGAAGTCACACACCTGAAATATCTGAGATAGCAACTGAAGTGAAGTAACAACTCCATCAGGCTATGGGGGAAATCAGACCAAAAATAATCTCTTAGGTACAAAGAAGAACTGAAAACAATCATGAAAGAATTGTGCAGTACATCCAAGGAAGACACAGTTAAAAAAAAAAAAAGTGGAAGTGGATACGAAAATGATAGAAACATTAAATGAACGATCCAAGAAATAATTACAATGCATGAAACAGATTCAAACAGATATCCAGGACATTAAGAATTCCATTGAAAGCTGGCAAAACCACATGAAAGAAACAGAAGATAGAACTTCAGTCCTTGAAGAAGGAATTACAGCTAATGAACACAAAAGGAAACAGCTCCTAAAATTAACGAGAAACCAGGAAATAACAGTGCAACAGCTGTAAGATGATGCAAAGAAAAATAAGATTAATAGGTATCAATGAAATAGCTAGAGATAACACAAAAGATATGAAAAGAGAGATAGCAGAAATAGCAGAGCTGGGTGTGTTGGTGCACACCTGTAATCCCAGCACTTGGGAAGCTGAAGCAGGAGGACTGGTGTGAGTTCGAGACCAGCCTGGGCTACAAAACTGAGCTCAAGGCCAGCCTGAACTGCATAGCAAGACCCTGTCCCAAAAAGACAAAAAAAATAGTAGCAGAAAATTTCCAAAGCATGGGAAAAGAATCTAATCTGATATGCAGTTAACTAAAGCATATAGAACTCCAGCTAGCCATAATCAAGATAAACTGTCATCCAGACACATAATTACCAAGGTTCCAGAAACTGAGCAAAAGAACTGAATATTAAAAGCTGCTAGAAGAAACAGATGACCTATAATGGAAAGCCTATCAGAATCATGGCAGATTTCTCAACACAAGCCATCAAATCAAGAAGAGCTTACAGCAAGATAACTGAGTTCCTGAAAGAAAACTTCAACCCAGAATGAAGTATCTGTCAACACTGTTTATCAATTTGTGTGTGTGTGTGTGTGTGTGTGTGTGTGTGTGTGTTTGTGACTGGAGTTTGTATCTATCAAAAATAATGGAGATTAGATTCTCCCATGACAGAGAACATCTAAAGAAATTCATGATAGCTAAAGCAACCCTACAAAGAACACTGGCAGACACTTTAGAAAGAGATGAAGATGACCACAATGACCACAACTTCAACAACACCAGAAGAGAACAACCAAGCAGAGCAAGTAATTAATCAAAGGGGAAAGGTAGGGACACTACAGTACAAAAACATAAAAAAAGATAAGGCAACACATATCAGTTATCACTATTGATGTAAAGGGTCTCAGTTCACCAATTGAAAGAAGCAGACTGGCAGAGTAGATAAACAAAATCCAACAATATGCTGCATATACGAAACACATTAAACTAAAAAATAAATTAATAGACTGAATGTCAAAGGATGGAAAGCAATATTCCATGCAGCAGGAACCCAGAACAAAGCAGGGGAAGCTATTCTGGCTGCTCACAGTGTCAACTTCAAGTATGCTTAAAAGAGACAAAGAAGATTACTACATACTTGTTAGGGGGAAACTGCGAGAGCTTCAAAGAGATAACAATTATATATGTACGCAATGTAGGCACACTCAACTATATAAGACAGATTTTAACAGACATGAAAAATCTAATGAACAATAACATACTTCTATTTGGGGACTTTAACACCCTATTGACACAAAGAGATAGATCAACCATGCAAAAACTGAGCAAAAAATAACAGAACTAAACCAAACTTGAGAAGAAATGGCCTTAGTAGACCTTTATTTTTTTATTTTTTTAATTGTTATGGCCGGCACAACCTGCCCTGGGGGTGGGGCTGGCACAGCATGTGGTGCTGGGGATCGAACCATGGTCCCTGTGGTTGCCTAAGCTTTCCTAAGCAGGCACATTAGACCACTGAACCATCTCGCTGGCCCAGTAGAACTTTAGCATGTTCTATTCAACAGTGTCAGAATACATATTTTTGTCAGCTGTACATGAAATATTTTCCAAAATAGACCATGTGCTAGCACACAGAACATGCTTAAGTAAATGTAATGAGATAAAAATTATCCCATGCATATTATTTGACCATAGGGCAATGAAACTGGAAACTATTGAAAAAGAAATAGCAAAAGTTCTATGAACACATGGAAACTAAATAACACCTTTCAACAATAAATAGGTTATAGATGAAGTCAAAGAAAAAATATAAAAAATCGATAATCTAATGAAAATGCAGATACAGCTTACTGGGACTTGTGGGATGAAAGCTGTCTAAAGAGGGAAATTTGCAGCAATAAATTCTCACATCAGAAAAACAGAATGAGGCCAGCCAGATAGCTCAGCAGATTAAAGTGCCTACTTAGACAGATGCAGGGATGGGTCTGAGCCCCAGGATGCCTTCCCAGGCCTGCCTCCAGGGTGCGCTGAGACAGTGATTGAGACTGGGTGTGGTGGTGCGCACCTGTAATCCTAGTGCTTGGGAGGCTGAAAACAGGAGACTCGCTATGAATTTGATCTGTGTAGTGAGGCCCTGTAGACCCTGCACTAAATACATTTTTAAAAAAGAAAGAAAGAAACAATGAACAAAGGAAAGAAAAGAAAGAAGGAAAGAATGAAAGAAAAAGTGGAGGTGGGGAGAAAGACAAACAGAATAAGCTCAAACAATCTTATGCTGCGCCTCAAACCTCTCGAAAAAGAAGAGCAAGTCTAGTTCAAAGACTTGGGAAGGAAATTATAAAGATCCGAGCAGAAATAAATATGATGGAGGTGAAGAAAACAATACAAAGAATTAATGAGTCGAGGAGTTGGTTCTTTGAAAGTGTTTCAAACCAACCTCATTAAAAAAGGAAAAAAAAATTCAAATTCATACAATGAGGAATGAGAAGGGTAAAATCACTATAGACCCTATAGAAATTGAGCAAATTATCAATACTTATTTTCAAACTCTTACAAAAATGGAAAATTCAGAAGAAATGGACAGACTCCTAGATATATATGAAGTACCAAAGTTAATTCAAGAAGATATAAAAATCCTGAATAGCCCAATATCAGACAATGAAATAAAAAATGTAATATAAAACCTGCCAACACACAAAAGCCCAGGTCATGATGGATTCATAACTGAATTCTACAAGAATGTAGGGAGGACCTAACACCAACTCTTCTCAAGTTCTTCAGTGAAATTTTTTTTTTGAAATAATTTTATATTTTATTTATTTATTTTTATTCTTGTTTCAGAACCTTTGTTTGTTTAGTCACTAATTGTTATGGCCGGCTCAGCCCACCCCGAAGGCAGGGCTGGCGCAGCATGTGGTGCCGGGGAATGAACCGCGGTCCCTGAAGCCGCCCAAGCTTTCCCAAGCAGGCGCTTTAGACCACTGAGCCATCCCGCTGGGCCCCCTCTTCAGTGAAATTGAAAGGGAAGCAGTTCTTCCAAACTCATTCAGGGAGAAAAATAGTACTCTGATACCCAACACAGAGAAGGACCCAGTCAGAAAAGAGAGCTACAGGCCATTCTCCCTCATGAACATAAATGCAAAAATGCTCAATAAAATAGTAGCATACAGAATGGGCCAAATCGACAAGAAGATCGTATACATCATGGCCAAGTTGGATTCATCCCAGGAATGCACGAATGGTTTAATATGTGCAAAACCATAAATTAATACACCACAGCACAGAGCCAATGACAGAAATCACATGATCATCTCAATAGATGCAGAAAAAGCTTTTGACAAAGTCCAACACTCATTCATGATAAACACAGTACAGAAAATCAGAATAGATGATCCTTACCTCAACCTGATAAAAGCCATCTATGACAAACCAATAGATAACATTGTATTTAATGGACAAAAATTGAAAGCCTTCATTTAAATTAGGAATAAGACAAAGATGCCCACTGTTACCACTCCTGTTCAACATAGTTGTGGAAATACTAACCAGAGCAATTAGACAAGAGAGAGAAAAGAAATAATCACTGGAAAGGAAAAAGTGAAATTATGATTATTTGCAGATGATATGATACTGTATATAGAAGACCCCCCAAAACTCCACTATGAGACTTATAGATTTAGTAACCAAATTTAGTAGCATAGCGGGATAAAGTCAACACTCAGAAATCAATGACATTTCTCTATAAAAACAACAAATACACTGAGGTAAAAATTAAGTAAGCCATGCCTTTCACAGTAATGCTTCAAAAAATGAAATATTTAGGAATCAACCTCCAAAGGAAGCAAAAAAATTATACAGCAAAAATTATTGTGCTTTGAAAAAGATCAAAGAGGACTTCAGAAAATGGGAAAATATATTTCTTGCTATTGGAAAGGAAGAACCGACCTTGTGAAAATGGCCATACTCCCAAGATTATTGTACAGATTGAATGCAATCCCAATTAAAATACCATTAGTATATTTCACAGATCTAGAAAAAAAAATTCCTAAAATTCATCTGAAGCCAGAAGAGACCTAGAATAGCAAAAGCAATCCTGAGCAACAGAGGAAAGAAAGGAGACATCACAACCCCAAACTTGAAAGTATACTACAATGCTACTGTGATAAAATCAGCATGGTACATGCATAAAAACAAGTCTGAGGATCATCGGAATGGATGAGAAGATGTAGACACAGCTGGAAGAATACTGAGCCATCTTATCTTTGACAAAGGGGCCAAACATGTTCATTGAAAGAATGACAGCCTCTTTTATAAATGGTGCTGCAAATACTGGCTTTCCACATGGCGTAGGTCTAAAACAGACCCACGTGTATCATCACATGCAAAACTATAGTCAAAATGGATCAAGGATTTAAATATTCAAGTCAAACACTGAATGTTCTGGAAGAAGAAGGGGTAGTTAAGTTGATGAACAAAAACCAAAGTGCATGGAAAATACTTCAGGGAAGCAACAATTGTGATCTCATCATTTTGAAAAGTTTCATGTGAAAATAAATCACCAACAGAGTAATTACAGCAGACTGTCCTTTAGACACAAGATTCCCATTTAGAACATATAAAGAACTGGAAAAAATAAGGCCTCCATAATTTGAAGACCCAATCCAAAAATGGGCCTCTGAGATGAATATACAGTTGACAAATGAAGAGAGACAAATGGAAAATAAATATATGAAAAAATGTTCAACATCATTGGCCATTCAAGAGATAAAAAAATGCTGAGATAGTGTATTATGCCAGAAAAAATGGCTATCCTGAAGAAGTCAACTGATAACAAATGCTGGAGAGGCTGTGGGGAGAGAGGAACCCTTTTCCACTGTTGGTGAGGGTCCAGGCTGGTACAACCATTATGAAAATCAGTATGGAGGTTCTTCAGAAAATTAGGATTGGATTGGAGGTCCCATTCAAGCCAGCTATTCCCTTCCTAGGTATTTCTCCAAAAGAACTGAACTCATACCACAGCTATATATGTGCACCCATATTTATAGTAGCACAATTTGTCTTAGCTAAACCTTGGAAATAACTCAAATGCCTATCAACAGAGCAATGGATAAAGAAAAGATATGGTATTGTTACACAGTGGAGTTCTATTCCGCTATAAAAAGATAAATTCAAGGCTTTTGTAGATAAATGGATGCAGCTAGAGGCTATATTGTTAAGTGAAATAAATTAGATCCCCATGTGCAAACATCATATTATCTCGCTGATATGAGAACATGAAAGAGTGATGAAAATTTAAAAGGTATAACAGATGCTGTGAAAGGGGAAGAAATCATTCAGTGGGAAGGAAAAAGCTGCCATGAGGGAAAGGACAAATGAAGGATGGGGAAAAGATATATTTAGGTATATATGCAGAACAGTTTGTATGGTTGTATTGTCGATTTCTGCTGGTCTTTTTTTTTTGCAGATGATATGATGATTTATTTGGGTTTTTTGGCATTATGCTATAAATTTGTTGTTCTATGCCAATGTTTTTTTTCATGATTTAATACTTTTATTATTTAAATTTAACAATGGTTATATTACATATTTTCATCATCAGCTCAGTTTAGATTAATAGATATAGGTATATAAGATTGATCAAACCGTTAAACATTAACACTTTCAATAAACATTACCTTTTCTTCCCCCCTTTTTTTAAAAGTTGACATATTGCATATTGTCCTCACAATAGTTCTATGGAGCACAGTGTGTGGGCATGACCCACCTTCCTATTGATGTTGCTAAGAAGAAGAAGAAAAAAAAAAGAAGAGAAAGTTCTTCTCTTTGGACTAAGAGGAAGCAGATGCATACACAGTCAGATGTTCTGCAGTTGCAGTGGGCCACCGGTGAAGCTTGCAATGTTGGAGGCTATTGATCTAAGCCTCCTAAAGCTCATCTCATCAATCTAGCTCTGTGTTTCATGTCTGCTGGTCTTTTCAAAGGAGCAGTTAATGCTGAAAATTTTTTTTAATTCTGATTTTTTTCTTTCTCCTTTGAATTTCCTACCACTTTTTTGTTATTGTTTTGTTTTTCTTTCTTAAAATAATACGTTCATATCTGCTAATCTGAACAACTAATTTGAAGACAGCATCATGTAATACAGCAACCACTGTTGAATTCCTATTACTTTGTTTAGTGAAATTCTGTATTGTTTCTAGGACTCTTTTTTTTTTTTTCTATCACTATTTTGTATTCTTTGTATATCAGTAGCTGAAGAAGTTTTTCCCTTTACTCACAGCTAACTTGAAGGTTGTTATGTTGTCTTTGGAAAAGCTGAGTATCCCAATCAGGTGAGGTTTTTGTTCTGTTTTGTTTTCATTGTTGATTTTGATTTTTGTTGAGTTATGTGGAGGTGGGAGAGATTGAAAGTGCCGTTGCTCTGGAGCCTGGGAGACCCTGGGAGAACTGTTCTGATGGAAAGGTAGCAAGGACGAAGGTAAAAGCGTGATTTAGAAGGACCTCCCGGCTGAGAGCAGCTCGAGTTGGTCCGCGCCCCTCCCGTGCACTTCGGTGGTGGGCAGAGCTCTGCTGTGTCGGGATGAAAGGTGTGTGCTCGCATCTTCAAGGGTGGCCAACTTCATCCTCCCTTGTGTTTCTCCCAAGCAAACAGTTCTACTTCACATTTCCTTTTCTGCTTTCCTGTACGTGCCCTTGTTGGGCCCTCTTCTGGTCCTTCCTGACTTTTCTGCTCAAATGTTTGAGTTGTCGAAAGTAGGCCATGCTGTCCGGAGCAATGTAATTTCCAAAAATGTTTCAGTGACCTGGTGTCAGTTCTTGAGGCTTGTTGACCCCACATCCTGTCAGGACAGTTTGATGGCTGGGTGTCTTAATGAGCTGTCACACTTAATCTCTTGGGTATACTTTATGACTAATACAGATTTATTTCTTTGCCTAACCTGGGAGTGAGTTCTGAATTTTTTTTAACATTCCCAAGGCTAAGACAAGCGGAAATAAAAAATAATAATTTAGAAATGCCAATTCTCACCACTGCAGGCACAAACAGTGGCTCACAGTGTTGTTATTTATATTTCATTACAGTCGTTGCTGTAGGACACACAGCCCTGCAGGGACACATTCAGTCAACACACGCTTTGGAATCAGGAAAGTTAAATCAATAGACAGCGAGGCTCTGCATTATTATGCAATTTAGGAAGCATTTGAGTTGAGTTGAAAAGTCTAATTAGTGGTTTCCTGTTTAGGGGACAGAGGCTGTTTATTCCTTTCCAGCTCACCTGGGTCTATAATGAGTTCTCAGGCTTGATTTCCGCTCAGATGATGACGCTGTGCTCTCCTCCCCACCTGTCACATGGGTGGCCAGGAGCTAAATGTCGTCCTGGAAACATATGGCATCAAGGATTCAAAGTGGCTCTTAATTAAAATGCTTAGGTTTCACATTATTAATAGGAAGGAGCGAACAAAATTGATTAGATTAGTAATGAAAGAAGACATTTACAATGAGCATTTCTCTACTGAAATTCTGATTTTATTTCTCAGTAAAAGCCTGCCTACTTCCTGTCTGTGTCCCTTGTGACTGAGAAGTACACTGCCCTTGTCACACTGCTCCTGAATTCATAGCAAATCTGGAAGCTCTGTCCTGCTGTTCCCAGAATCGTCCCTCAGAACAGCTGAGGTTTAGGGCACTTTCCAGCTGCTGAGCCTGTGTCTCTGTACGAGGTCATGTAAGGCTGAGATGACTGACATAACCAGGGAGAGAATGAGGGACACTGGGAAGCTGTCATCAGAGTGGCTTGGGACACCATTTGGTCAGCCACTGGGTAGACATAATTGTCACCTGCGAAGCACATTAAAATTGCTACGCACCCAAGTAATTGGATTTTCAGAACATAGGACACAGCTATTTTTGAATTGTGCAGATATATGTTAAGGGAAAAGGATTCAATGTGAAGGGTTACCCCTGTTTTGTATAGGCTTAGTTGTGTAGCCGCCAGGCCTCTGTGTAAGGGCTGAAGCTCTAGGGGTCTTAAGCTCGGGTTACTGTGTTATGCTAGTTATAGTGTTTATCAGTCTTCCCATCTCTGGGACAAAACATCTGACATCTACAAATGAAAGGAAGCAAAGGCTTTTCAGAGCATACCAATTTGTGTTGTGTAGGGCCACTTGCCCCACGCAGGTGTTATTTTTCTTGAAGCTGAAGGGATCCATCTTTTTTTTTTAATTTTTGAATTTTTTTTTTTTTTTTTTTTTTCTTGTTTCAGAACTTTTGTTTGTTTGTTTTTATGACAGGCTCAGCCTGCCCTCAGGTCAGGGCTGGTGCAGCATGTGGTGCCAGGTTCAAACTGCGGTCCCTGCAGCTGCCTGCAGGCGCTTTAGACCACTGACCCATCCTGGTGGGCCCCAGTTTTTCAGTGGAAGTATCTTTAAGATAGCTCCTGAGTCCCTTTGATGCAAGCCATCTGTCAGTCACAGGTGACAGGTCCTCCTCCGAGCTATACAGGATCTTCCCAGGGGAGGCATTTTGCGAAATCACTTAAATTCACTAACCTAAGCACCCCCTAGGAAGCACAGAATTTTATAACAGACTGTCGGAGACTCAGCATTTTTAAAAATAGGTAAACAAATAACAAAACAGAAATTAAAACCCTTAGAGAAGAAAAAGACTGTTGGAAAACAAATTTGAAAAGTGCTAAGCTGTGCTACAACAAAAGGAAAAACATTATTTACACTTCTAAAAAGGAAAGACATGTTCATTAAAAACTTAAGCAGATGGGCCAGCCAGAGAGCTCAGTGGATTAAAGCACCTGCTTAGGCAGACACAAAGACTGGGTTTGATCCCTGGCATGCCATGCCAGCCCGGTTCCGTGGAGACTGGGTGTGGTGGCCTGTGCCTGTAATCCCAGTGCTTGGGAGGCTGTAAACAGGAGAATCACTAAGTCTGATCTATGTAATGAGACCCTGTAGACCAGTGGTTCTCAACCTTTCTAATGTCGTGACCCTGCAATACAGTTCCAGATGTTGCGGTGACCCCAAACCAAAAAATAATTTTGGTGGCTACTTCAAACCTGTAATTTTGCTACAGTTGTGATTCGGAATGTAAGTACCTGATATGCATTATGTATTCTCATTGCTACAAATCAAACATAACTTAAACATAGCTATGGACTGTGGAGCGTTCCGCCGCGTCCCCCGCCCCTTAATTCCCGGACGGATGATGCTATCATATCTGCGCATACATGCAGGCATTCAGTTTGGAATGCGATCCCTAACGGCGTGCGTTCCAGCTGAATAGCGCTGCTGCAGGTGGTAGCATGACTTCTCAGCGGCTGAAGCCATCGGAAATATGTATTTTCCGATGGCTTTAGGCGACCCCCGTGTTTTGGTCGTTTGACCTCCACTGGGGTCGCGACTCACAGGTTGAGAACCGCTGCTGTAGACCCTGTACTAAATACATTAAAAAAAAAAAAAAAAAAAAAAAAAAAAAAAAAAAAAAAAAAAAAAAAAAAAAAACTTCAGTAGACAGACAATCCAGTTTTTAATATTACTTCTAATAGTATTTGCTGAATATAATCTGTATGCACAGAGAAAATGAAAACCAAAAGTCAAACATGGAATAAAAAGTGGAAATATTAATAAATGGGAAGGTTGGATGGAGAAGGTTAGTAAGAGCTTAAAGAAGAGGGTAGCATTCAAGAAATGATGACAGAATTGTCTGGCGCCTGGCGCAGGTGTCATCCAGGGTCTGGAAGCCGGGCGAGTCCCTAGCCTTGCTGCAGCCCGTGTGGGTGTGCACACGTGCACACACAGACTACAGCTGCGTGCCTCAGGGTGAAAATGCAAAACGTCCAAGATTAACCTTGAATATCATAGCCAGAAGGAAAAAAAGACTCCCTGTCTTTCTCTGTCTCTGTCTCTGTCTCTGTCTCTAACCTGGGATCGAATTCAGGACCCCACGCTTGCCAGCCTCCTTATTTCTGGATGGCAACACGGAATCCTGGGCAGCTGCTCCCTAGGGGGCTGGAGAGTCAGTATCCTCTAAGTGCTAAGCAAAGCTGCTAATGTAGAATTCTATACGTAGTTGAAAGTCCACTGGTGAAGGGAAAAGGGCAATTTGTAAACCCCCTCACAGGCCTTGTCTGAGCCACTTCTAATTGAGCACTTGACTGGACTTGGGGAGAAGACAGAGGGGAACAAGCAGGGGCAGTGCAAAAGAAACCAGAAGAGAAAATTTACAATTATTTAAAACTGAAATAATTTATAGAGCAAATGAGGAACTGTATTGGAAGTAGACATTTAAAACCGAATGACCATTGAGGGAAGGGTTCTAATTCTAGGTGGCAGAGCTGACAAGGCAGCGCGCCTGTCTCTGTAGGTTTGCGGGGAGAGGACGTTCAGGGGGATGGAATCTAGTCTGTTTCCATGATACCTTACGTTTCTATGCCTCTTCAGTCCTGCACAGAGCCTGTCTTGCCATCTTGAGCAGCGGCTGTGCTGATGCGTGTGCACAAGAGGGGGAGCCAGGCGATCGGCAGCTTTCTCTGAGCTTGCTGGGGCCTCCAGTGGGTGAGCACTGGTCCAGCGCAGCAACTTCTGACCTATACCTGAGTGTGCAGAATTCACTGAATTACACATTCCCCCTTTATTTTAGGAAACATTTCCTTGAATCCTAGAGATTAAGAAAATGGAAATGCTGGTAGCACCTGTGAATTTTTAAATTATCAGATACTGAGGAAGCACCTGCAGTGGCCGACCTTGGAGGAGGAGGAGGAGGAGGAGGAGGGGTGGGGAGGTAGAGTAGGTATCCTCACAAAGCCTACAACAGCAAGCCTCGTGGAAGGCTTGAAGGCATCCTCTACCTGTGGCTAAAAAGAGGTGTGAAAGTGCATTTTTATTATCTCATCTTAATTATACAGGCTCATAGGCTTCAGTGTGACACCCTCATACACACACACAACATTCTTTGATTGTGTCTTCCTGCTCCAACCTCTCTTCCTTCCGCCACCCTCTTCTTTTAAGAGTTTTCCTTCTACAGAAGTCCTTTGTATATTCCTGAAACATATGCAGGCATGTGCAGGCTCCAGGATCTTCAGGGTCATTATCTTATTGTGACCTTTATAGTAAGTGGGGAAAGAGTGCAGACCCATTGCCACATTTTCCAGGTGAGGAAATCTGGCAGAACTCAAGTCTTCCTCCTAGGGTCATCCAGAAATCTTACACTATGCAGGAAAGCCTCTTGCATTCAGCAGAAAAGCATCGTTGCTATTGAATTCATCTCCAGATTCTTTTGTTTGACTGTGTGTGTGTGTGTGTGTGTGTGTGTGGTGTTTGCTGTGTGGTACCAAGTAGCTTCCATGGCAGTTTTCTTTTTTCTTTTTTTGGCTTTGTGAGACAGGGTCTTGCTGTACAGTTCAGGCTGGCCGTGAGCTCATTTTTGTAGCCCAGGCTGGTCTCGAGCTCACACTGATCCTCCTGCCTCAGCCTCCCAAGTGCTGGGATTATAGGCATGCACCACTGCACCCGACTTTCAATGGCAATTTTCGTTTTCCCTTGGCCTTTGTAGATGTGGACAGATCTGCTTCCAGTGTGCCTGCACTGAGCCCCGCTCTGGCTGTCTGCAGATTCTGCACAAGGCTTCTGGGTCGGAGCCTCCTAACGCAGGCAGGCAATGGCAGTGGGCCCAGCTGTTGACTTTCTCAGCAGTCGTGGTGTTATGGCCAGGACATCCCCCTAATCCAGCTCAGCCTGCATCTAATACCAGGTTCCAAAGCAGAGCATCATTTCTGGGCCCCATTCAACCCATCGCCTTCTCCAAGGCTGGGCACTATTTGCAGACAAGCAGAAATGAATGGCGTCCATGGGGCTGAGGCACAGTGAAGGGATCTAGATTTTGCTTAGAGAACACATGGTGGGTGAGGGAGGAGGCAGTGAAAGTAAAAGCTGAGTTCGTGCTCACAGTGTGCAAGTTACCATAGCAGGGTCTGGCCCAAAGCCCCAGGATCTGCAGAGGGTGCTGCTGGTGTAAGTACTGGCACCCCGGAGCCAAAGAGCCAGGACTTCGCAGTGTTCGAGGCAAGAGAGGAATGGGCCCCAGCTGGGAAGGGTGGGGAGCCTGACAACGAAGTCACTTCCTGTATTTGTTCTTTCTGGGTCCTTGGCTGGCTGGCTGGAGCTGCCCACATTGAGCGATGGGGTGTGGGGGACCACTCAGACTACTTCAAGGCTCAGGGGCATCCAAGGGAGCTTGAGGCCTGTAGAGACTCCCTGGTCTATATCTAGGTGGTCCCCAGGAGAAAATGGCAAGAAGGCTTAGAAAATGCAGAGATAATAGCTGAGGTCAGGTAGAGGCCCATTTGCCTGATTTGCAAAGGACCCAAAGAGCAACAACATTTATTCATACCTTTGTAGTTAGTATCAGGAGATACAGGTTGCCTAGCAACTAATGACGGACACTGACCAGGCAGGATGATTTTCTGAAGATTGAGGTAGCTTGATGGCTTTAGGCACTGTGGCCTTGTCCTACCTTCACAAATACGGCCATGTCCCGCTTCTGCTGCTCCCAGCAGAGGACATGGCCTGCCTTGTGTAGCACAGGCACACAGTGGGGGCCAGTTGTGTGACCGTGGCTTAGCATGTGTGCAAGGGTTACGGCGCTATACAAGCATGTAACTATGAGGCAACAACCTGCGTAAGAGTTAGACGGTAAAGACGCAGGTGGCTCTTGCTCGCTGTGGCCCGCTGCCCTGCTCCATGCAGCCTGCTGCTGTGTCTGAGGTCTTGCATGCATGTTTTTTAACCTTGAGGCCTCACCTGTGAGAACTCCCTTGGGCCCCATGGAGTGGGCCAACCCGTGTCTCTCCAGTCAGCCCACGTTGGTCTCCTCTGGAGACACCCTGAGTGATGCTTCCCCAGGTTTCCAGGCCTTCCTTCATCCAGGGAAGTTGAGACCAAACACGAGCCACTGCGCCCTTCCCCAGGTCCATGCTGAGGTGTGATTATTGGCCTCATCTGGAGGTAAGAACACAGAGGCACGGCAGTTGATCTTCTTGCTGCAGATCTTATAAGCACGGGGCAGCCAGAGGCTGGGACGCACTGTACTTGCAGGCTGCAGCTCCTGGGCCCTAACCACGGCACCTCTCCAGAGTCGAAGTGGCCACGGTGTGTCGAGTACTGGCATGCATAGGCCATTTGATCCTCACAACAACTCTGCCAGGTACTGCTCTTGCCACCAATTTACAAGTGAGGAGTATGCGGCTCTGGGAGATGAAAGGGTCTGCCTGGCAGGAGGGTGTCCTCGGCCTTGGCTTGGGCCCGTGACCAGACCATCCCTGTGTTGTGTTTAAAAGTTACCTGCAGGGAACACAGACTACTCTTTATAATGGTGAAAGAGGAGTATCAAACCAGAGAAAATGACTTTTCCTTTAACTCTCCCATGGTGACCCTTCTGCTCTGACAGCAGACTGTATTCAGCAGGCAGCACTCGATGTATTCTGGATAGGGTTATCCAAGGAGCAAGGTGCTCTTTCAGTTTCTCCATTAATGATTTTGTAATATGGATTATGCACTGTGGAGAGCTCAACAGTGAAGTTTCTTGAGGCATCAAGAGCCATCCAGCATTTCTGATCAGGAGGCATTCTCCAAAGCCTTTCTTTCTGTGTGCCCACAGGGGACATCTGAGAGAATGAAACATGTTTCTTCTTAGTTGCGCAGGCGTACTGGGGCAGGTCGCCCTGCTTTACAATAGCATCAACCACATTGCTCCGTTCTTTCTCCTTTAGCTGCTGGTACTTGTCCCCAAAGGCTAGGAAAGTGGACCTTGATTCTGCGGCTTTTAGAGCTGGAGGGAGTGAGGCTCATTCCTCACCTCCTGACTCCTGTGCATCACAAGTGAAGGAATCTGAGGATCCTGCAGAACTTGCGCTGCCCCGTCACCTGTACCTCACTCCAGAAAGTGGCATCACTCCTGGCTCTCCTCGCTGCCTACGCTTAGTTCTCCTAGGCCGACTCCTTGTAAGAGGTACTGAAGGCTGGGCAAGTGGCTTGGTGGCAGAGGGCACGCTTAGCCTGACAGAGGCCCTGGCTGCAAGCCCACACACAGCAAACAAATGAAGCAAGAAGGCAGGCCAGCTGGGTGTGGCACCTATAATTACAGCACTCTTCAGGGTTCAAGCAGGAAGGTCCTAAGCTATGACCCAGTTTGGACAACTGAAGAATTTAGCAGGACCTTCTCTCAAAAGAGACTTTTAGAAAGGATAGAGACCTAGTTCAGTGCCAAGACTCTTGAGTTCAGCCCCTAGGACCACACACACACACACACACACACACACACACACACACACCCCAAAAAGTTTCTGTCAGGGACGAGATGATGAAATATACTAAAAATTCAAGTCACTTGGCCAAGGGTACTACGTAGGCAGAATAAGCAGACCGGAGACCGGGCCTTCTGGCCTCACTCTCAGCAGCCTGGTTTAGCCCGATGAGGACAGGCACTGCCTCTTGCTGCCTTGTGTTCACTTTGCTTAGCTTAAGCACATGCTCACCATGCTGCTGTATGAGACACACAAGAAACTGTCATGTCTACAAAATTCCATGTGGCTATGTAGAGGAGCTCCGCAGAGAAAATCAGCTAAAAACAGGCAACAGGAAAAAAGGCAGCGACGTACTTCTGGATGCCTGAATCAATCTGAATTAAGAGACTTATAGTTCACAAAAATGCAGAAATTTACCCAATAGCGATCAGACTGCAGGACTGCCAGTAGTGCGCTGTCTGTGTGCCCAGCAGGATTTGCCATGCTATGAAGTCCCCAGGAAACGGACTGTGTACGTGTGGCTAACTCGAGCCCAACAGGACAGATCTGGGATGCAGAGCTCTTGCCTCTTGTGCTTTCCTCTGCATCGAGGGTACAGTAACCTGGCAGCACCTTCCTGTGATGAGCTGCTAGCTCGTCTTTTCTGTCACGCCTCCTAACTGGGACCCGTAATGACAACAAGGTTAGGGGCTGCAATGGAGCTGACCCATGACCCTCCCGGCTCTACAACCAGTGAAAGAAATGCAGACATGTGGGATTTACACAACTGTGGCGCTCCCGTGCGGGCAGGAGATCAAGGCAGATGATTGGGCTTGGGCTGCCCAAGGCTGCCTTCGAGACCACATTGTCGTGGGAGTGGCAGGGGGGACAGAGAGAGTGAATAGGACTCACCCCGTGACCAATGAGGCTGGCACCACCCGCACAGACTGGCTGTCTTTGCATAGAAGGTAGGAGCAGAGAGACAAGAGACAAGATGAGATGTCACTATCTATTTGTCTCAACACTGAGTCCTTTTGTACTGGACTATGATGGTCATTACAATCACAGTGTTGTCATACAAGGGAGAACAACTGGCTACAACAGGTGTGACTTCCAGGCTAAAGTAGTATAATTAGCAATCACAATAGCATCAGGTAGCCTAAAAGCTGAAGAACTGTGGGAAGTTTGAATTGGGAAGGCAGGATGCTGGAATGGACCCAAAGACCAACCACCTACACCTATGAGATATGTCTGAGGAACAGACATCCCTTGAGGAAGCTTTGATGCTAGTGATAAAGCTATCTAGTATAAGAAATTTATGACCATCCACACAGAAAACAAAATAAAATTTAAAAATAGAAAGTGAAAAGACAGAGAAGACAAATGCAACCCCAGACCTCCGGCCACCCAAGACAAACCCAGGAGACAAAGACAGGAAACCAAAAGCCGCCCGTGTGAGTGGAAGGATAGCAGCAGGAGTTAAAAAACAAATGCGTAAGCTGATATGGGAAATCAGAGGAGAAATAATCCAGGTTAAAAGAAAAGGGGTAATGACCATATGATGAACTTGCTCAATAAAGCTAATATGGACAGGGATGAAAAAATAGAGGAACAAAAGTAATTAATAGAAACCAAGAAGATCCAACATGAGGGAAATGAAGTCCAAGAAACAGATTCAAACAGATATTCACGAAATTACAAATTTCACTGGAAACTTACAGCATTGACTGAAAGTGAAGCTAGAATGTCAGATTTAGAAGGCAGGGTCATGGCTAGTGATCACAAAAAGAACAGTGTTTTAAAAATAGAAAGGAGCCGTGGGGCTGGGGAGATAGCTCCATGGCACCAGTATCTGCCTGGCAAATACAAGGTCATGAGTTCAAACCCTGGTCCCGCCAAAAGAAAAAAGAAAAAAACAGTTTACGTAGCAAATTCATAAACTGAGAGCCAAAGGATAGAAAGCAATACTTTATGTATTAATTTCCAGGACACTGGAAAAAAGCAGGGGAAGCTCTTTTACATGCAGACAAAGTGAGCTTTAAACCAAGATTCATCAGAGACAGAGAAGGTCACTACATACTTAATTTTTTTTTAATGCATTT
>PVJA010035922.1:0-21486 GCA_004027025.1 Myocastor coypus | reverse complement strand
ATCAAAACAACACTTAGATACCACCTCACCCCAGTGAGGATGGCTATCATAAAGAAATCAACCAGCAACAAATGCTGGAGAGGCTGTGGGGAAAAAGGAACCCTTCTCCACTGCTGGTGGGAATGCAGATTGGTGCAACCATTATGGAAAGCAGTGTGGAGGATCCTTACAAAACTAGAATTGGAAGTTCCGTTCAATCAAGCTATTCCCCTACTGGGAATTTTCCCAGAAGAACTGAAAACTTCATACCATAGTGATATCTGTGCACCTATGTTTATAGCAGCCCAATTTGTAATAGCCAAATTTTGCAAACAACCAAAATGCCCATCATTTGAAGAATGGCTTTAAAAAATGTGGTATTTTTATACAATGGAATACTACTCATCCATAAGGAATGATAAGTTTGAAGACTTCATATATAAATGGTTTTATACTGAACATATACTCATTAGTGAAATAAACCAGACCTATATATGTAAATATCGTATAGTCTCCCTAATATAAGAACTTTAAAGAAGAAAACAAGAATTTAAGGGCATAACACAGCTGAATGTGTTATGGACTAAACAACGAAGTGACTGGAAGCAGACAAAGCCGAAAACATATCAATAGCAAAACCATACAATTATGTACACAGGATGAATCAGATATTGGTCTCAAGAACCTTCAAAAGGTTCAGCATATTGACTATAGCACAATGTAATGCTAAAACCATGTTTGGAATACATGTCACTCTTGTCTTTTTGATATGTACTGCTCCTTGTGTAAACTCAGTTACTGTCATTCTATCAAGAGTAGTACTTGAAAATAAGAGACTGTGCCAAATACCATATTCTTTCAAAGGTACAATTTTGTATTTCCATGAAATTCCAAATATTTGTGTCAAAATTGTGTAACTGCTTATATTGCATAGTGTGGAAAATTATTAGAATATCAATGATGGCCAGAAAATATCATTTCCAAGCTAAGTCAAAGATATTTGATACACAGAAAGCCAGTGATGATAAGCTCAAGTACCTATGTTACAGAGTAACAGTATCACAAAGCTTTTCTGCTGGAGGGCTAAGAATGTAAGTTAACAGACCAAAAATTGGAGAAAAAGAAGGGCTATAAGGATAGCCAATATTTTGGCCCTAGCCCTTCAAGGTCAAAAAAGACCCAGGATATAAGGGAACCTGTGTTGTAATATCCTATAACTCAGAGGTGTCCCAAATTTCCTGGTCAAGGAGATTATGGGACTTCAGAGGAAAGGGATGAATGAACTGCAGTGCATCTAAGGAGAGTCACCCAGAGAAAAACATTCTCTCAGGCTTTCACAGAAAGCAAAATGGCCAAGCACTCGTCCCGAAGGCTGACACTAACAACAGTTCTACAAAGTACTGTCTATGGTCCCAAACTTAATCCTGAGGGAATTTGACCCTGGAAGATACAAAAAAAAAAATGAATGTTTTGTTATACCGGTCTTGCTTCAACTTGCTCTTAACCACCCAGCAGGAAAAAAAAAATGCTTAATTACAATGCATGAAGCACAGAGCTAGATTGGTGAGACGATCTTTAGGAGGCTTAGATTCAATAGCCTCCAACATCACAAGCTTCACTGCTGGCCCACTGCAATTGCAGAACATTTGACTGTATATGTACCTGCCTCCTCTTAGTCCAAAGAGAAGTATATTCTTTTCCTTTTTTTTTTTTTCTTTCTAAGCAACATCAATAGGGAGGTGGGTCATGCTGTACTCTGTACTCTGTAGAACGATTGTGAGGTCAATATGCAATATGTCAACTTTCAAAGAAAAGAAAGGGGAAAAGAAAAAATAATAACAATAATGTTGATTTAGAAGGGTTAATGTTTAATTGTTTGATCAAGCTTATATACCTATATGTATTAATCTAAACTGATCTGATGATGAAAATATGTAATATAACTCGTGTTAAATTTAAACAATAAAAAAGGAAAAAAAAAGAATCTGTAGAGAAAGAGCTCAGACCTGGCTGACTCAGAAGAGATCTGACAGGAGAGAGGAACATGAACTCAGACTATATTTTTTGTTCTTGCTACTTTGCAGTGGGGTAAGAGAAGGGTAGAGGGCAAAGGAGTAACGCACAACTATAGCCTGAAAAAAAAAAAAAAAAACCCTGTAGCCTGGAGTAGGGGTGTGGTGAGGTGTGGGTTGGGTGAGCACGTGGTGGAGGGTTAGAGGTACAGCATGCAGTCTGCGTGGGCCACGCTCCACACCCTGGGCTTGCAGTGATCTGAGCAGTGGCAGCCCTTCAGAAGGCGGTCCTGGGTGGACTTAGGCCAAGCACAGACCCGCTCACTTGTGGAGCCAGGCAGCAGCAGTATGGTGGCAGCAGAGAGGGTGGTGCTGGCATAGGATGTGTCAGTCAAGGGGTGTCATAGCTGTGGCCCACTGCGCATGGGGGTCCAGGAAGGCTCAGGTCTGCATTTTCCTTACCCAGCTTGGGCTTGGGTGCACCTGCACAGACAGTGGACTGGCGCTGTGGCCCCAAGCACTGGCTGGGCCTTGGCTTCATTCTAGAGCAGCCTGTTGTACAACACTGCCAGGGCTGTGGGGGCCATGAGTGGGCTCAGGGTAGAGTGAGCTGCCTGTGCCAGAGGTAGGTGGAGGCTGCATGACCTGGGATCACCAGCCCAGGATTAGCAAATGGGCAGGGTACCTAGGGCTCAGGGGCCCGTGGTCAGGCTCCAGGGGCGTGCCTTAAAGCAAACAAGGTAGAGGGTGAGGTGAAGGAAAAGTTGCGCTGCAGTGGCTGGTGGCACACAACCTGGGCTCATGCTGGGCTCCACACACCCTCCCCCTCCCCCATGAGTCAGAGCCTTCAGTGTGCTCCAGACAGGGCTAAATCTTAAATGCACAGAAAGTGATGAATGCATAGAGAGAAGACAACTTAGCAATCTGCAACTGGTGGGGAGTGCAGAGTAAGGCATGAGATGCCTCTTTAAGAAGACAGGGGCTCAAGACAGGGATTGAATGCCCTCTAAAGAAGAGTGTCCTACCCTGGGTTTTCACACCATATATATTAGTGGGGCAGAGGGAGAAGAGACCCCTAAGCTCTGCAGAAACAATGGCTGTTTATCACTCCTGTGGGAGCAGGCTGCACCTAGAGAGTGGAACCAGTGGGAAGAGAGGATAAGACAAAGGACTTAAAGGGGAGAGGAAGGGTTTGCTGCCTTGAGGAATTTGGGGGTGGAGATAACATGTTTGCGCTTCTCCAAAGGGGCAGATCAGATGCAGTGTGGTCACATTTCTCAGGATGGGCCATGTAGACAAACATGGCTTTGTTCTTCTGTGGTTTCCCTCCATGCCTGTTGGTAATGGCCTCACCTGTCAGACATGGCTGTAGATTGCCCTCTGTGCTTTCCTACCCAGGCCCTGCTAGCTGCTGGAGACGGTTGCCTATTACAGAAACTAGAAGAGTTTCATTTAAATACAAGACTATTCCCCTATTTAGTTTCTGTGTAGCTATCACACTCAGAAGATTTAACATTATCATAATATCTAACAGGCCATGTTCAAGTTTTCCCAGTTATTTCAATAATGTTCTCAATATTTGGTTTTTCATCCAGAAGCCAGTCAAAAAAAAAGTAATACATTTAGTTCTCGTACTCCTGTAGTCTCCTCTACTTGAGGAATAATTCTAACCTTACCTTCCTTTCCTTTTTCCATCTTTAACAACTTTGACATTTTCTGTTATTTTTGCAGAATGCCCTCTGGATTTGCTTTTCCAGGATGAGATTCAGGTTGAACATTTTTGGAAGGAATCACGCAAATGACAACAGCAGGGCCCCTACTAGGAGACACACAGTGTCAGATAGTCTCAGTGATGCTAAGTAACAATTTCTGTGATTTTTAGATGCTGCCCATATGTACAGTCAGATTTGGGGATCATTAGTCAGTCACATATACTACTAAATGAGAGTCTTTTCTACAGTATCTTTGAAAGGTGTTTTTCAGGAACTACATTAATCTAATAAAGAAGAATTTACAGTCTTCAAGGATAGAAAGATCCTTCACTTGACTTAGTTAACTTAAAAATCTTTCTTTATATTAAAAGAAAAGTAGGACCTCAGATATTAGAACACACAGGCATACCACCTAAATACCCATTTTGGGGGTGAATAGATACATAAGTTGTGTTGCATACATACAATGTAATACTTCTCAGCCTTATAAGAGGAATATGTAATATAAGCTACAGTATGAATGGACCTCAAAACCTTCTTAACATGTGATGTTCCTTGGTTAAGAAAGCCAGAAACAAAAGGTTGTATGTTGTATGATCTCCCTTATAGGAGGCATGTACTTAAAACATAGAAACTCATAAGGATAAATAATAGAATGATAAAAACCAAAGGCCATGGGGAGAAATCAGTTATTGTTCAAAGCACACAAAGTTTCCATTTGGAAGATGAAACCCATCTGAGATACATGGTGACAGTCATTGCACAATGAAGATGTACTTAATGCTACTAAATTGTATACTGTAAAGTGGTCAAGGACTGGGGAGGTAGCTCAGTGGTCTAAGCAACTGCCTGACAAGTGAAAAGACCCAGGTTCAATCCCTGGAACCGAATACCATGCCAGCCCTGGCCACTGAAAGCAGGTATGGTTGAGCAACCTGTAATCCTAGCATTGGGGAGACTGAAAGAAGAGGATCACTAGGAGTACAAGCTGCATAGCAAGGCCTTGTACTAACTGCATAAATTAAAATAAATAAATAAATAAATAAATAAATAAATAAAATGGTCAAAATGATAAATTTTATATTATAAATATTTTATCACATTAAAAAAAGCATTTCTGCTTATAATTAACATAAAATTTACCTCTTGGTAAGTTTCCCTGCTTGTGTTTGGCTTATGAAGCGCCCAGAATGCACCTTTTCTCCCTTCCCTCAGCATCCTTTCTACTCTCCACACTACACATCTATGTCTTCCTTTCTCCCATTCTCCCAGCCATGGTGGCGAAAGACAGAGTTCAGGTTTTATTTTTTATGGTTTCAATGCTATTTTCATTTAAAAGTCAGAACAGCTTAGTACTGCCTTGGGATTGTTTCTTCTTGAGAAAAGTAAAACTAAGTATTCTGATACTAAAGCAATCCACACTGTTAGAAGCCCTGGGCTCTCCTCTTTGTTTTCCTCTCAGCCTTCACTCTAGTCTTGTGTCTGCAAAGGGTTGTGCACCAACTGTTAAAAGCAGGATGTGCAGCCTTACATCGAGAACAAGTGTAGAGAATGCTCAGGTCTTTAATCTCCTGTAGGTACAAGGACAGATACAGGAGAATTTCATCACCTAGAAGTAGCTTGGAATTTCTTAATAGGCTTGTGTAGTGATTCATGGACAAAAAGATAGCTCAACAGCAGCAAGTTCACTCCCCCCACCCCACTAACCTGGTAGTGGTAAGGCTATCAGCTGACCTCATAGCTCAGCATACCCTTGGCCTCCAGGCTGCAGGCTAAGTGTGAGGTGATTGTACTCTGTACATCTCAAAATTTGAGCCTAATGAGCTCACCAATGCTATTCTGATTCGGTAGCTAAGGACCAATCACATCTTTCCTCTAGGCACATGGTGAGTCCACTTTGTGTCTCAGCACGGGCAGGGTGATGTTCAGTTCAGTACAGAGTCTGGGGAGGCCTCCCTTGCTTAAACTCATGAGATCCCTGACTAGCCAAAAGAATAGGCCTGGGGTGGGGAACTGGGTCTTCCTGCAGCAGGACTTAGCCTTCTAACTCTCTCTCTCTAGAGCCTGGGGTCTTACATTTCCAGCTTCCTGTGAAGTCCTTTTTGTCTTAAATAAAGAGATGGTTCTGTCAGCCTGGGAACAACCAAAAACTCAGTCAAAAAACCAAAATTTTTGAGAAGAAAGGATCGCCCCTTTCCCAGAGGTGAAGAGAAATGCTAAACATTTAGCATTCTCTGAACCCACCCTTATCCTTCCATGTACCAGAACAAGGGTTTAGTTCATATGAGAAGTCAGAGCTTCAATGGAGAGCTCCAGGCACGGAATCGACATGGGAACTTAAGGTGCTGAGAATAAGGTTTTCCTCCTCCCGACCTCACTGCCTTTTTTTTCTACCTTCATCCTAGCGAGAGGACAGCCCTCATAAATTGGAAAGTTAAGATTTTTTACAAAAGAGAAGAAAGGCCAAAGACTGAGGAGAACTGACCCTGGGCCCCAGAGGTGCGTTCTCCACAGACGGGCCTGTCTAGAATGATGAAAGCTTCCCTTCCTGATTCTTTTTGCTTGCAAATCATCATCTACCTTGGAAGGCAGTATTTTCATGTGACAAGCCTCTTATGTGTCACACCCTTCCAGGCCACCATCCTCCACTCATCTGGAGATATTTTTGAGCCAACTATGCCTGCTAGAGACTCCTGTACTTCAATGTCTGACATGCAGATGGAAAGAAAACAAAGCAGAGCAGAGCAAATCCAGTTCTTGGCCTTGGCAGTGAGGGTGGAAAACAAAAAGCAGCAATAACGCAGTTAACAGCATTCAGAGGTAAAAGAAGAGGGGGAAGAGGCAGGAGCAAAGGACCCAGGGCCTGTGGCCAGGATATGTCTCTTCTGCTCAGAATTTTGTCTCCATTTGGTCATGTTCCTATATAATAGTGATGGTGGGCGGTTTGGAGGTTGGTGCCCAAACTGCAATCCAACACTCAGTTTTCGTAAAGTACCCACAGTACAAGTAAACCTGTATACTAAGATCTTAGTTTATTAAAAAAAAAAAAAACCCTCATACATTAACATCTTCTGTCTTAAAGGAAGAACAAGTAATACGTGGGATGTAGATTTACCACCACTGCTATGTAGTCTATTGCATTCTGTCCTTTAGAAATTGGCCCAGTGACTCACACATGAAAAGCACTCTAAGCAAAGAGTGTAACTCTAATGAACTGTAAGTTATCTTTGCTGGTTGGTTATTATCCAAGTAATCACTAAAGAAACTATCTTTTTCAAAGAAAGAGAACTGTAACCGTGAAAAATATAATAGTTTGAAATTTCCTGACATTGAAAAATATAATAGAAATATTGGTTTTGTTATTAAGGAAATGAAAGCAATGGGAAGGAAGAGGCCATTACACATTAGAGAAGAAACTACAAAGCTTCCTGGTATATACTGAAAAATATGTAATACTGCCTCTGAATCTAGGATAATGTAACCATAAGATTTTCTACACAAAAATACTTTAATGTATTACAAAGCACAGAATAGAAAGTATCCTGAAAACAAAATGAGCAGACAGCCCTAGGGACCACTCTCAACTGTCATTGTCCTAGTAAATTCTCTAATGTACTTAAACATCATCTCCCAGCAACACTGCCCATCATCTTGAAACCCTTAAAGCAATGCCTGTGGGAAGTGCAGAAAGTTCTAGAAAGTCACCTTCCAAAATGGGAACCCTCCAGCTCCAGAGTACTCCCACTGTCCTGAACTGATTGACGTCAACACCCCCACACTGCACTCTGCTGAGGCAAGGGAGAGAAAAGAGGGGGTGACACTGGCAATGAAAGAAGCTTTGGTTCAGCCTTGTGGTATTTTTCTGGGAATGCAGGAACCCTGCCTTAATAGTCAGTGAGTGAAACCAAGAGACAAAAGGCAGATAAATAATTGCACCAAATAAAGATTGTCATGGTTCTGCCTAAATTCACTGAGGGAACTCTGCACCTCTTAAATTGGGCTGCCATGCATTCTAGAATTTCACACCTGGAATGCTAGCACTTGGCAGCTGAGGCAGAGAGACAGATCATGAGTCTGAGGGACTTCTGCCTATATGGCAAGACCCTGCCCCAACAAAACCAAACAGACAAGCAAAAATGCAGGGCAACCAGACATGGGTTTCCTGAGATGGTACAGTGTAAGCTACCAGTTAGGTTTTTTTTTTTTTTTTTTTTTTCATAAGGAGACAAGTTTTTTTATTCATTCTCCTCGTCTTCCTCCTCTTCTTCCTCCTCCTCTTCCTCTTCTATCTTTTTCTTGGCAACTTTAGCACTGCCTTTAGCAACTCTGCACCATCACACTTTCCTTTAGACTTATAGTTAGCCATGTCCTTCTCGTACTCCTTCAGGACCTTCCTGATATAAGGCTGCTTTTCACTGTCACTTAAATTATTCCACATCTCACTCAGCTTCTTGGCCACATCACCAACTGGGATACCAGGGTTGGTGGATATGTTCTCAGGGAAGAATTTCGAACAAAACAGGAAAAATCGGGATGGTGGTCTTTCGGGTGTGCTGGGTTCTTTTTTCTTCTTGCCTCCCTTTGTGGGTCATAATCTTTTATCTCTTGGCCATAGCAAACTTTATCTGCCTTGGCCATTTCATCACACTTAGACTTCTCTTTCCCAGACATCATCTTCCACTTCTCTGAGCACTTCTTGGAAAATTCTGCAAATCGACAGGGACTTCTGGGTTCTTCTTCTTGTGCTCCTCTCTGTAGATCTGCACACAGAAGGCACTTGCAGACATCTTGCCCTTTGGTTCCTTGAGATCCCCTCTAGCCATCCTGACTGCATTGTTTGCAAGTCTTCTACCAGATATTCTTGCAAACAGCATTCACTTTAAGTTTAATCAATATCATCCAGGCATGGAGGTACATGCCTATAATTCAAGCACTTGGGAGGTAGAAGACAGAGAATCACCACAAGTGCAAGGCTAGATTGGGCTACTTAGTGTGTTCAAGGCCACACTGCACTACAAATTGAAATTCTGTCTCAGAAGTAAATAAAATAAAATATAAATATAAATTCAGTAAATTTTGTCAATCTAACTATAGTCTATAAGAAATCAAAGAATAAGGGAACAAGTTAAACAATATCACCAGGAAACAAAACCAGACCATGGACCATCCAGTGAGATAGCAGGGCTTATTTTGCCAATGCGTCACTGAAATTAAGCTAAAAGAGAGAGAGAGAGAGAGAGAGAGAGAGAGAGAGAGAGAGAGAGAGAGAGAGAGAGAAAGAGAGAGAAATTTTAGAAGAACTTTACATGAGAGCCACAGGGCCTGCTTCTTTACCTCCATCATCTGAATCCAGCTGCCATAACTACCCTAGCCCAGAGAAAGGCTGAAGGGATTGGAAAAGAAGATGAAGCCAAGGTGAAGGACAAGCTACACAGAAACCTCGTAAGGTGGTCTGAGAAACCTCCTCCAAAGCCAGAGCACAAGCCTAAAGCCTAAAAACCCCTGCAAAGAAGGGAAGGAAGGTGCCCAAAAGAAAAAAGGGGAAAGCCAAAGCCAGCAAGAACGGGTAAAGCTCTGCAGAAAAAAGATGGCAACAAAACAGAGCAGGCACAGAAATTTGAAAGTGCTGAAGATGCCAAGAGAAATGTATGTACTTTTGTTAACTATTTTCTGGGCACTGTACAGTTTGAAATGCTATTTGTAAATCAAGTTTTATACATATGCAGAAATTTGCTTTACTTTTCAAAAGCTATTTGTTAACACTCAGAACACATTATTGTTATTTTTTGGCAAAGTATCATATGTCACTAGTAGAATGTTCCTAAAGCTAGAGCGATATAGGAAAAATACATTTCCTTGATAATTTTGAAAACTCTTCTTGGCTCTAAGGAGAGGGGATTCCCCACTGTTAACACATGGAACCATCTTGGTATAACACCTTGTGGTAAGGGAAATTTCAAGTTCATCTTCATATCCTCTTCTCCTTCTCAACCAACAACATAGACTTGACTTCCTTAGCCCAACCAAGCACTTAAAGGGACCTGACTCCCAAAACTTGGCTTTAACCAATGTCAGATAATCTAGACTTGTTAGTGACATTGAGATGGTGTCCTACAAAAGAACAGTGGTTCCCTTTCTAGATTGTGAATCTTTAAATTAAAAGATAATGCTACAATTTAATTTTATTTGCTAAAATAATAGGCTGTGAAAAATTGTTAGAGAGCATGCTAAAGGTGAGACTTGTAGCAAGATGGTGAAGTGGTAAGAAGCAGAGAAAGAGCCTCTCTGTGATTAAGTGTCCAAACACTGGAAGATAGCAAAGTAAGGAAGAGAAGGAAGTGTGTGCCTGAGACCCAGGAAGGTTCTGAAATAAGAATTGAAGCCCACAGGGAAAATGAAAAGAGAAACGTCAACAAACAAGGAGATAGGTGGTGCTTTCTCCCTGCACCCCGATTCACTGCCAGCAAGCTTAAAACTGCAGACACACAGTAACTGCTAGCAGCAACCCAGAGGCTCCCATGGAGAAGCACACCAGTGGTGCCCTGCGGTGGATGCAGCAGACTGCAGTGACTGGTGAGTTGCCCCAGGCAGGTATCCAGCAAGGGAGGACAATTGGCTGGGAGCCATCTTGGAGAAGGGCCCACTGAACTCCTGCTCAGTGGCTCTAGCTCCACCTAGTGGCTTCCAAAAACCCACAGGAAACACAGAGACTGCTGTGGGTGGGGCAGGCCTAGTTTCAGTCTCACAGCAGAAGGCCAGCCTGAACTTTGCTGGAAATAGTAACAGGCTTGCTGGGATTATCTTCTATCCACCATGGAGTTGGTGTTGGCTTGCTGAGATAGACTAATATGGACTCCGCTAGCCCATGCTGTCTACCAGTGGCAGCAAGAGACACATCTTCAAGTGGAATTTTCTTTCTTTCTTTCTTTCTTTCTCTTTCTTTCTTCTTTCTTCTTTCTTTCCTTTTCTTTGTTTCTTTGGCATTATTTAGTCTTGGTTTTATATTAGCATGAACATCATTTTGTTTTTTGTTGTTGTTCTGTTCTTGTGTTAATTTCTTATTGCTTTCCCTCCTGTCTTCTATACCAGTTTTTAAAAGTTTACATGAGCCTCTGTCGTCCTCAAGCCTTGCTTCTAATCTCTTCCTTTCCTTTTATTTCCCTATTCCCCCCCCCTTTTTTTTTTACATTTTCTCTCCTGAAGATAAAATTGTCATATTGAGGGTTTATATACTGAATATAATTTTCTGGTTCCTGTTAGATTTTGTTATATAAACATAAATCTAATTCATACAATTAAAGGAGGCAAGTTAATACTTACCTCAGTTTGTCATTTTCTAGATTGTGTTTGATGGCATTATTACTGCTGATTGTACAACTTTAGCTCAAGTGACATTGTAGAGATAAGAACCTAGTATCTTAAAGAAGCAAAGAACAATAAACAAAGCTTAGGGTGGGTTATAATCTGTTACTTAGGGATTTCAGAAAACTAGGATTTAAAAAAGGTATAACAGCTCATCTTGATTGATGTCTCCACCCTTACTTGAGACGTTGGTGATTATCCTCTCTCCTCCCTGTAATTCTTCTATTGTATGACCTAAATAAAAAGGACATGCTTCTGGAGTTCTGGGCTCACTTTGAGAGAGACAGATCTCTGTGAGACCTCTGAAGCTACATTCATCGGGTCTTCTCCTCACTTCTTTCGGCTCCGGGCCACAACATACAACGTGACATTATTATTCTAACCAGTTGCTCTTCTCGGTATAATAAGACAGATTGACTAAGGGGCATAAACAATACTATGTGTCATTGCCAATGAACCAGGGGCTAGGCCAAATAGGCAGCAACTTTGCATTCTTAATAAATTGAAGAGGTAGAACTTTTCAAAAGACTCCAAGCCCAAAGTCATCTACACCTGGAAGACACCTCTGAGAAGTAGTAATTTTCAATAGGCTCTAAATACTAGCCATAAATCTGGATGCCTAAAGCAATTTACAAACATAAAGGCAGGAATGATACTAAAGAAAAAAGGAAGATCCCTAAACAAGATATAACTCCAGACAACCAGCTGACCAAAAGTAAAGCCAAGTGTAAATGAACTGGAACAATCTGAAAGCCATCAACCTAGACCCTCTGAAGTGTTAAGAACACAGTAAATGAAAGAAGCTCTAGAAAAATCAAATCAGAAATAATTTCTCAAATAATCTCTCACAGAGGTGGTGAGCATAATGAGATACAAACTTAATGACTCTAGTGCAGATACAGATTTTTTAAAAAGAAAATCTTAAAAAATGATGGAAATCATGAATGCCCAGCATAAGAAAGAAATGAAACTTATAAAACATATTCAAAAATGTACCTAGCAGATCAAAATTCCATTGGAAGTATATTCAGCAGAATGAGCCAAAGTGAGGACAGTCTCAGAAATAAAATACAGGATAGCAGTTAGCAGTCAGAAACAGAAAGATTTCTTGAAAATAGGAAGGAACCATGACAAATCAATCTAGCAGCTGCTAAATGATGCAAAGAATAATATAAGATTGCTTGGAGTTGATGAAAAAGCAGGTGATACCAAAATTCACATTTTTTTACCTTCACAATGGAATTTTTTTAATTCTATTAATTTTAATAAGAGAAATATCCATGAGACAGTTTCAAAATGCATTAGTAGGATATTCACAACAATGATATTGTTGTTTTCATAGTAGTTTCTCAGAGTATAAGATGCAGACATGATAAATTTTCTAAACAGTGTTAGTATAAATATTTCTTCTCATCGAACTCAGAGGCAGTAGTTGTATGTATAGTTCAATAGTCCACATAGTAGTAGGTTATCAGCAGAACTGGCAATGTCAGACACTGTTGACTCTAGCCTTTGACAGCTCAGCATATTAATATGACTTTACTTTTTATACCTAATGGTCAAAATTTACTGCTGGATGGTTAAGACCAAGTTGAAGCAAGACCTATATAACAAAAAATGTAACATTTGTATCTCACAAGGTCAGTCAAATACCCTCAGGATTAAGCTTGAAACCATGTATAGCGTTCTGTAGAACTTTTGTCAGTGTCAGCCATCTGTATGAGTCACAGCCATTGCTTGACCAGTTCACTCTCTGTGAAAGCCTTAGAGAATGTTTTCTCTCCTGGTTACTCTCCTTAGGCACACTATACATAGTCAATCCCTTTCCTCTGTGGCCCCATGATCTCCTTGAACAGGAAATTTGGGACACCACTGAGTTATACGATGTTACAGTACAGGTTCTTTTATGTCCTGAGTCCTCACTGACCTTGAGGGACCTAGGGCCAAAATATTGGCTATCTTTGTAGCCCTTTTTCTTCTCTAAGTTTTTGGTCTGCAGACTTCAATTGTTCACCTTCCAGAAGAGAAGCTTAGTGATACTATTATTGAACAATATAGGCACTTAGGCTTAGCATCACTGTCTTTCTGAATATCAAACTTAACACAGAACTGGTATTTTCCGTAAATCACTGATATTCTAATGAATCCCTACAAAATGTGATTTTAAAAACTACACATTTTTCATAGAAATTTAGAAATCTAACCATAAGAAAATTGTAGGTGAATCCTGTGACATATTTTCCTTGTCCTTTCTTCTCTTTTCTTACCCTTTTTTGTTTTTTAAAAACAAATATTTACTTCAATTACAGGATAGCAGTAATTGATATGACATTAGAAGTAGCACACATTGAAAAGACCAGAATGACAAGCATTCCAAGTATTGTTTTAGTATTACACATTGCTATCCTTAGTACCAAAAGAGGGGTTGAAGATTCTTAGGACCATTGTCTAAATCATCCTGTGTATATAAGTGAATGATTTTGCCCATGCCATGTTACCTAACTTTTCTTCTTGCTGTCTGTTGTTTGATCCTTAAGTTGTTGATTTCAATGTAGATGTGTTATGCCTTTCCATTTTTATTTCTTCTTTTGAGCTCTTACTCTAGGGAGACTATAGAATATTTACACATGTAGGTCTGGTTTATTTCACTTATGAGTATATCTTCAAGATACATCACATATATGAAGGCTTTGAGTTTATCATTCTTTATATCAGAATAATATTCTATTGTACAAAAACACCACATTTTTTTAACCATTCTTCAGGTGATGGGAATTTTGGTTTGTTTCCAAGATTTGGCTATCACAAATTGTGCTTCTATGAACATAGGTGGACAAACATCACTATGATATGATTTCAGTTCTTCTGGGAAAATTCCCAGTAGGGGAATAGCTGAATTGAATGGGATTTCCAGTCCTGGTTTTTAAAGAAGTCTCCACACAGATTTCCATAATGGTTGAACCAGTCTGCATTACCACCAGCAATGGAGAAGGATTCGTTTTTCGCATAGCCTTTCCAATGTTTGTTGTTGGTTGATTTCTTTACAATAGCCATTCTTTCTGGAATGAGATGGTATCTAAGTGTTGTTTTAATTTGAATTTCATGGATGGCTTTCCTTCATGCATTTATTAGCTTCTAGTATTTCTTCCTCTGAGAAGTGTGTGTTCATCTCAGATATGAATGGTAACAGACCTGGGTCAAGTTTTAGTTTCTGGCATGCAGAGATCAGTTTTTTCAACATCATTGTTAAAGAGGCTATTATTCTTCCAGTAAACATGTTTGTCCCCTTTGTTGAATATAAGGTGGCTGAGTGTGTTTGTATTTGCTTTTGCATCTTCTAATCTATTCCCTTGATCCTTAGGTCTATTTTGTGCCAATACCATGCTGAGTTTATTGCTGTGGCTTTGTAGTATAATTTTGAGTCAAGAATTGTAATGACTCCTGCCTTATCTTTGTTGCCCAGGATTGTTTTTGCAATTCTAGGTATTTTTCTGGTTCCAAATAAATTTTAGAAATGATTTCTCTAGGTCTGTGAGGTATATTGATTGTATTTGGGGGGGGGGGGACCTGGGGATTGAACTCAGGTCCTTGCATTTGCCAGGCAAGCACTTATTCTACTGAGCTATCTCCCCAGCCCTAGATTCATGGTATTTTGATAGGAATTGCGTTAAATCTGTATAACAATTTTGGGAGTATGGCCATCTTTGCAATGTTGATTCTTCCTATCCAGGAGCAGGGGATATTTTTCCATTTTCTGAAATCCTCTACAATCTCTTTTTTTCAGATTTCTGTAGTTTTCACTGAATAGAGCTTTTACTTCTTTAGTCAGATTAACTCCTAAGTATTTCAGTTTCCATGGTGCTCTTGTAAAAGGTACTGTTTCTCTAATTTCTCTCATAGTGTGTTTGCTATCTGTGTAGAGGAATGCTGTTGACTTTTGAGTATTGACTTTGTATCCTGCTGTGCTACTAAATTTGCATATTAATTCTATTAGTTTCTTCTTGGACCTTTTTGGGTCTTCCAAGTAGACTATCATGGCATCTGCAAATGATGATAATTTATTCTTCTTTACCTATGCTTATTCCTTTTATTTCTCTCTCCTGCCTAATGGCTCTATTTAGTGATTCCAGAACTATATTGAGTAGAAGTGATGATAGAAGACATCCTTGTCTTGTACCAGATATGAGAGTAAAAGACATCAGTTTTCCCAATTTAGAATTATGTTAGCTGTTGGATTGTTGTAGCTAGCTTTTATCAGGTTGAAGTAGAGGCCATCTGTTCCAATTTTCTGTAGGACTTTGAATATGAATTAGTGTTGGACTTTGTCAAAAGCCTTTTCTACATCAATTGAGATGATCGTGTGGTTTTTCAGATTTGGCTCTATTGATCTCGTGTATTACATTTATAGATCTGTATATGTTGAACTATCCTTGCATTCCTGGGATGAATCCTACCTGGTCATGGTATATAATCTTCTTAGTGATGTGCTGTATTCTTTTGGCTAGGATTTGATTCAGGATTTTTGCCTCTATGTTCATGAGGGAGATGTGTCTGTAGTTCTCTTTTTTAGTTGTATCTTTCTCTGGTTTTCATACCAGTGTAATACTTGCCTCCAGGAATGATTTTGGGAGGATTGTTTCCTTTTCAATTTCATTGATGAGTTTGAGAAGCATTGGGATTATATCTTCTGCAAATTTCTTATAGAATTCAGTGGTGAATCTTATCAGGACCTGGATATTTCTTTGTTGGTAGCTTTTTTATTACATTTTGTACTCCATTGGCTGTTATTGGGTTACTGAGAGTTCTTATATCTTCTGGATTCAGTTTTGGTAAACTGTATCTTTCTAGGAATCTGTCCATTTCATCTGTGTCTTCAATTCTATGAGAGTAAACATTCTCAAAGTAGCAATGAATGATCTTCTGAATCTCCAGTGGGCCTGTGGTAATTTTCCCGTTTTCATTCTTTACTGCTTGAATTTGAGTTTTTCTTACCTCTTTTTGATGAAGTTATTTAGGGGCTTATCAATTTTATTTAATTTTTCAAAGAACCAGCTTTTTGATTCATTAACTCTTTGTATTGTTTTCTTCATCTTAATTGAATTAATTTCTGCTCTAATCTTTATAATTTCCTTCCATCTTTGGGCTTTGGGTTTGATTTACCCTTGCTTTTTTAGGTGATCAAGGTGCAGCATTAGAGTATTTAGTTGTTTCCATTCTATATTCTTAATGTGTAAGTTCAGAGCTATAAATTTCCCTCAAAGAACTACTTTCATTGCATCCCATAAATTCCAGTAGGTTGTGCTTAAATTTTCATTAAATTGTAGATTTTGTTTAATTTTTTGTTTAATTTCATCTGTAACCCATTGGTTCCAGAAGAGGGTGTTGTTTAATCTCCTCATATTTCTAGGGGTTTTCGTGGTTTCTTTTGTCATTTATTTCCAGTTTCATTGCACTGTGATCAGCTAATATGCATGGGATAATTTGTTTTCTTCCATATACTTAAGCATGACCTATGAACCCGTATGTGGTCTATTTTAGAATATGTCCCATGTACAGCTGAAAAAAAATATGTATTCAGAAGTGGCTGGGTGGAATACTCTGTATATGTCTACTAAGTCCAGTTGTTTCAAGTTCTGGTTCAGTTCTGCTACTTCTTTGCTAATTTTTTGTCTACATGACCCATCTTTTGGGGATATAGGGATATTGAGATTTCCTGCTAATATTGTGTTATTGGATTTTAGGTTTTTCATGTTCATTAAGATTTGTCTTATATAGCTGTGGGCTCCTGTGTTGGGTGCATACATGTTTATGAGTGTTATCACTTCCTCTTGAATTTTTTCCCAACCAGTATATAGTGGCCTTCTTTATTTAATTTGATCATTCTTGGTTTTGAAGTTGAGACTATCTTCAAACAGGATTGCTACCCCTGATTTTTTCTGAGCTACTGGGTCATATAGTATTGTGTTCTATCCTTTGACTTTCAGCCTATGAATTTTTATGAGCTAAGTGTATTTCTTGTATACAGCATACTGTTGGGCCTTGTGTCCTAATTCACTGTGCCAGTCTATTTCTTTTAATTGGAGAATTAAGTCCATTTACATTGATGGTTATAATTGAAATATATTGCTTATGATTGACATGTTTTTTACTTACTACTGCTTACTCCTTTTTCTCCTGTGTTTAATTGGTTGCCCTATTTGGTGGGTTCTTTCTATTCTCATTCATAGAGTGCATGTCAGTTTGGTCATTCTCTAAAGTATCTTTCAATAGTCTGTATAGGGTTGGCTTTGACATCATGAAATATTTAGTCATTCTTTGTCATGAAAGTTTTCACTTCTCCCTCATACTTGAAAGATAGTTTTTCAAGGTATAGCAGTATGGGCTGGAATTTGCTTTCATGGAGGACTTGAAGCACTCTGCTCCATGCTCTTCTTGATTTCATGGTTTGTGAAGTGAAATCTGTTGTTTTTCTAATGGGTTTTCCCTTCAATGTGATCTTTTTCTTTTCTCTAGCAGCTTTTACTATATTATTCTTTTGTTGGATTTCTGGGATCTTGACTTTTATATGTCTGGGTGTGTTTTTAGTTGGGTTGATGTTATTTGGATTCATATTGTTTCTCCATATTTGGGAAGTTTTTTGCTATTACTTTTGCCCATATTCTCTTTACATCATTTGTACAGACTCTTTCATTCTCATTGATGCTTATTAGTCTCACGTTGCTCATCTTTGCATCGTCTTGCAGATGTTGAATTGTTTTTTCCCGCACCCTGGTTGTTTTTAAGAGATCCTTTCTTACTTTTGCACTAGTTACCACTATGTCTTCAAGATCTGAAACTCTATCTTCACTTTCATTCATATGATTTTGACAGCTTGTGGTTGAGGTTTTATTTTCCTGTATATCTCTTTGAAACTGCTTCATGCTATTTCTTTCCTATATTGTTCATTCAAGGATTCCATCATTTTTCTATTCTCCTCTAATTTTTTAAAGCTTCATTTATTTATGTTATGACCAGCTTAGCCTGCCCTGGGGGGTGAGGCTGGCATGGCATGTGGTGCCAGGGATCAAACCGCAGTCCTTGCAGTTGCCTACACTTGCCTGAGCAGGCACTTTGCACTGCTGAGCTATCTCACTGTCCCTTGTCCTCTAATTTTTAATCATCTTTTTTAGAAGCATTTTTAATTCTTTCGTTATAGTTATCATTTCCTTTTTTACTGCAGAGATTATTTCTGATCTTATTTGCTCTCTATCTGTCTGCAGGTTTCCCTTTACCTCAGATGCTATTAATCCAGATTTTTTTACTTCAGAGGTTATTTCTGATCTCATTTTCTCTATGCCTTTCTGTATTTGTTTGTTTACTTCAGATGCTATTAATTCAGAAATTTCAGTTGTGTGATTTCCATTTTCTTCTATGCTAGTGTCTCCTGCATTTGTTCTGAGTGGCCTTGGGGCCTGAGGTTGCATCTTGCTCCTTCTCTTTGTCATTTTGTATGGCACTGTCCTCTGACATTTGGTAAAGAGCTTTGGTGAAGTTATGCCATTAGTGCCTACTGAAATTCAGGTATGGATCTATGAAGTTTGATCTTGTCCAGATTTGCCTGGCTGGATTTGGCCTCTGTGCTCAGCTTCTTCCTGCTGCAGCCCATGGAAGTGAACCTGCTGTGCTCCTCTGGCAAGATGTTCAGCTCCTGGATTAGTTGGTAGGGCCTGACTCACAACCTCTCTACAGGGAATTTTGCTTTAGGGTTCCACAGGAGGTGCCAGGCCTGGAGTCTAGTTGGAGAAGTTCTGGTCACAGTGTGCCATCTAAAGTTCCTATTCACATGCTGCTCGGGAAGTTCCTGTTGTGGTTCACAGGCCAGAAGTTCCTACCTACATGCATGCCTGTCCTGGGATCTGGATGGGGAAGAAGTTCCAGTCACAGCACGCAGACCAGAAGTTCCTGTCTACAGGCATGCCAGTCCCAGGTTCTGGGCAGGGAAGAAGTTCTGGGTGTGGCATGCAGAAGTTACTACCTACACTACCTACATGCACAATTGTCCTGGGTTCCTGGCAAGAAAGCCATAAATTACATTTTAAAAAATCTGTTCACAGATAAGAGCCAGAGAAGATAAATCCCTGGCAAAGAAAATGACTTTTACATATAGATACCCATAGATCAATGAGACACATAAGACTCCAGTTACACACACACACACACACACATTCTACAACAAGGAATATAATAGTCAGGATTCCAGAAATTCCATTCAAGAATACAATATTAAAATCCACTACAGAAAAGAAACA
Source organism: Myocastor coypus (assembly GCA_004027025.1). NCBI lineage: Eukaryota > Metazoa > Chordata > Mammalia > Rodentia > Myocastoridae > Myocastor > Myocastor coypus. The sequence goes on along the minus strand of PVJA010035922.1, from coordinate 2,133 downwards.
AATCACCTATATAAGGAAGCCCAGCAGAGTCATGGCAGACTTCTTAACACAAACTCTCAAACCAATGAGATCTTGGAGTGGAGTATCTCAAACCTTGAAAGAAAATAATCTCCAAATCAGCTTTATGTACTCTGCAAAGCTATCTTTCAAAATAAATGGAGAAATAAGATATTTCCATGGCAAAGATCATCTGAGGAAATGTATGAACGCCACCACCACTACTCCAAAATGTTCTGAAGGACAATCTACAAAAAGATAACAAAGACTGCAACTCCATGAACCACAATAGAATTAATGCACCATATGTAGTGGGGGGCAATAAAAATGACAAGGATAGGTTAATACATATCAGTCACAACCATCAGTGCTAAACATTTTAATTCACTAATCAAAAGAAACATACTGAAGCTGGTGTGGTGGCACATGCCTATAATCTCAGCACTTGGGAGGCTGAGGTGGGAAGATCATCGTGAGTTAAAGACCAGTCCAGGCTACAAAGTAAGATCAAGGCCAATCTGAACTGCACAGTAAGACCCTATCTCAAAAAGACAAAAAAGAAAGAAAGAAAGAAAGAAAGAAAGAAAGAAAGAAAGAAAGAAAGAAAGAAAGAAAGAAAGAAAAAGAGAAAGGTCAAAAAAGCAAGATTCAACAACAGGGAACCACCCCCCCCCCAAAAAAAAAAAAGCAAGTGGAGCTATTTATTCGCAAAGTCAGTTTTGAGCCAACACTCATTAAGAAAGAGAAAAAGGTGACTACATACCTGTAAAAATAATGAGCCAAGAGGAAAAGATAACAATCATAAATACATATGTACCAAGTACCAGTGTACCCACATATATAAAACACATATTAATTTAAACGAAAAATCAAATAAGCACAACAGTTAACATGGGGGTTCTTAATAACCCACTGTCACAAATAAAGCAACTAGACAAAAAATCAATAGTGAAATATTAGAACTGAGCCTAACTTTAAAACAAATGGATTTCTAGATGTCTACAGAGTGTTTCACCCCACAACATCAGAACACATATTCTTCTTGCTACACCTGGGTTGTTCTCCAAGGTAAGCCACGTAATCTCTCATGGACAAAGCTGAAGTAAATACAATGGAATTGAAACTATCCTATGAAGACTGGGGAGATTGCTCCACAATCTAATCACCTGCTAGCACAAGGACTCAAGATTTGATCCTTGGTACCACACGTTGCACTACTGTGCCACCAAAACTGGCCATGTTGGTACATGCCTGTAAATTGCAGTGCTGGGGAGGATGAGACAGAAGGATTACTATGAGTCTAAGCAGCATAGTGAGGCTGTTTATCAAATAAATAAATAAATAAATAAAGTTTTTATGTATTTAGTACGGAGTCTACAGGGTCACTACACAGATTGGACTCCTAGTGATCCCCCTGTTTTCAGCTTCCTCAGCACTAGGATCACAAGCACACAACCACATTCAGTTTCAGTCACCATATCAGCACACCCTAGGGTTGGGCCAACACAGCATTCCCGGGATCAGACCCCAGCCCCTGAGTCTGCCTAAGCAGGTGCTTTAATCTGCTGAGCTATCTGGCTGGCTCAGTAAAAGATATTTTTAAAAGAAATTATTCTATGCATATTATCAGACCATAGCACAATGAAATTGGAAATTGGTGACAAAAAAAACCACAAGAAATTCATAAACACATGAAAATTAAACAATACCCTCCTGAAAAACCAACTGATTAAAACTGGTTAGAAAAGAAAGTAGACAGCTTCTACCATGAAATAATGCTGATAAAACATCCAAAAACTTATGGGACACAATGAAAGCAGTCCTATGATAGAAATTTATAGTAGCAAATACCCACATCAGGAAAACAGTGAATTCAAATAAACAGCTTAACGTTAATACTTAAGCTTCTAGAAAAAAGAAGAGCTTGGGGCCAGTGAGATAGCTCAGTCATCTACAGTGCCTGCTTAAGTAAACTTAGGCAAGCACAGGGACCACAGTTCAATCTTCAGCATCACATGCAGTGCCAGCACTGCCCCAAGCGCAAGCTGAGCCAGCCAGAGTCCAGGCATAGTGGTACAAGCCTGTAATCCCAGCACTGGGAAGGTAAGATCTCCACTCCAAGCCGCATAGTGAAAC